>JAQBSW010006475.1:0-48266 GCA_029291075.1 Eudiplozoon nipponicum | reverse complement strand
TTTAAATCAAGTTTTACAGCTTCAAATAAACACCGATCCCATTATATTTAAGCGGTCGACGAACAACATAACAAATCTACCGTCCTGCGGCAACGAACTGACGCGTTTCGACCTCCCATAATCATCATCAGTGTACGACGGCAAACTGACTATCGAGGATCAAACCGCATTGAATATATATGGAATTCAAATTTAAATATGCAGCTCTCACCTTCAGCAGTCTCGCATACATTGCAAATGAATGTTTATGTCGGCTGCACAATTTCCATGCAGTCACGCACATTAACATTTTGCTTTTTTGCCACATTTTCATATATAGGCAATACAATTTAACAATAATTGATTGCGCGGGTGGTGGTATGTGACAAAAGCTGCAAACAGTTAATGGTCGTGACTGCATAGAAATTTTGCAGCCGAGATTTCCAGACAAGTTTAATGTATGCGAGACTGCTAGATGTGAGAGCCGCATATCTAAATTTGGTTAGTTCGTATAGGGGAATCATTGCCCAAATCTCAAACGTATGTTCTTTAGACGTAGCATATAATATCATTACTAAATATAATAACAGAATCGAGTTAGCCTCATACGATATATTTATGGATAAACAGACTAGCGGGATGGAAGCAGAAATATCATGTTCGGGCATTTACCTTGAACTAGAGGTGAAGCGCGTAATTGTTTGGTCATTTCCTTATTTCACAATCACTCCATGTTTCATTTTTCTATTTTGCTTGACATTGAATTAATATAAAGAGATGTTCATTTGTAGAAACTTGGGAAATTTGGGAGAAAAAAACGGTTCTTGTATATGATAAATTTATTTTTCTTTTTGAACATCGAACACGAACTATGCATTATATTAAGGCTCGCATTCTAAAAGATATTATAATGTCAACTACTCTGCGAGACGGAAAATCTGCACAACCACAATAAATTTTACGTCAACGGAAGATGCTTGGTCCCACATAAATTCCTGAAGTTAACGCAATCAAGTAATTAATTGTATAGTTTCACCTAAGAAGTATAGGCTACACGACGTTTATCGCTAAAAATTAAACGATTTTCGCTATAACTAGCAATTCTCAAGCAATTTCCTTGAACAATATCAGATTAACTCGTTCTTAAACTGGGCACCTAATTTAAAAAGATTTCTATCCTACCTGGCGGATAGATTATTCTAATTAAAATTCCTTCCCACAACCTGATTAATGCTGATATGCCTTAAAATTTATATTCTCCATTTCACTTACCGACAGTTTGGCTTTGATTTACATTCACGTCATATTCGTCTTTATTGTCATAATTGTCCGCGTAATTGACAGATGAAAGCATCGCGAACGCCTCAGAATCACCAGACACACACATCAAGTTGCTATGACTATCAGTGCTCTTTCTACTATTTTCATTACCGTCAGCGTCATCATCCTCATCAGCAGTAGAATTATACTCCAGAGCATCGCTGGGTATATTTCCTGATGTTTTCATGAGTGCCTTATAGTTTGAATTTTTGTTTTGAAACACCGTCTCATGATAGCTTTTTCTCGAGTTAGCATTATCACAACCAGGTGAGAACTTGGCATTCGACGTCAACGTGTCAGTTTTGCTTGTCTTTAAATTGGCAGCCTTATGCGCCAATTTTGCGGCCGAGTTAGGACCCAATATGCGTTCCAACTCCTGCTCAACAGAATCGGAAAGAAACTTGATATCATTAGCAAGATGAAGGCCCTCCTCTCGGGCCAACGCCGAAACTAATGACTCATCCTCATCTTCTTCCATTTCAATATCTAAGTCAAACTCTCCGAGACCTAAATCTGAGTCAAAACTGCCAGGTAATTTTTGTTCCGCGTACTGTGCTCGCTTAGTCAGTGCCTTACCAGAATTTGTTTGACACAAACCAGATGACTCTGCCGACGAAGAAGTTGACGCTGTTGAGACTGGCGAGTATTTGCTTGATCCAAGGCCTTCATCTTCTATTTCGAGATTGTCATACTTTTGACAATTCACACTGTCGTTATTCTCATCGTAGGTCTGATGGCATTTCGTATTTGTCATCAATTGACTTCCACTCAATGCAAACTCCTTTCTTGATGATTGGCAATAGAGTTGATCCGGTGTGGTAGGCAGTAGAGCGTTAGCTGAAGGCTCAAAATCATCATCTTGGAAGCATGAGCCTGTTGAATTGCGATTCGCGGCTTCTGGTGTTGCATTTGACGACATGCATGAAGTTGAATTTGCAGATAACGACGAACAAGAGCTATGACCATTTTGGCTATAGATTTTTTTGCGTCTCAATGGGCCTCCAGGTGTTGTTGGGCAGGCTAATTTCTCCATTATCTCACGATCGCATTCTTTCCAAACCTGCGTTGCACGCCATTTAGCCCTCGACTCTTTTGGTGCCAAGATAGCATTGAAATATAAGGTTTCGTTGACCTAAAAGTTAATGATACGCATTTCGGAAAGAATTGCAAAAGTTTTATAAAGTAACAGAGAGATATTTCAGAAATTGTTGCAATTATAAGGACGTTGCGTTTGTTATTTATGACACGAGAAATCTATAAATGAATGTTTAGTGAAGTTACAGAGCGTCTGAGTAAAAAAACAGTCATTGTTTATATTGAATCTATGACCTATAGCGCTGTAATTCATTTCACCAATTACAAAATGAGGTAAACTTTGCTTGAAATATGACACAGCTTATTCAAATAACTTAGATAAATTGATTATTATGGCAGCACAAATTTTAGTGTAAAATAACTTACTCTCTTGCAATTTATTTAGGATAAAGATTTGTAAACACGTAAGTCAAAGTCACTAAAGCAAATGTGCTCGATTGAAGCCTTGGTCCCGGCAGTTCTGGTAGGAACTTAATGAGTGCCCATTGGTGAAAATGCCGATTAAGTAATTACTTTGGATTTGCTTTGTTCTGTTATATATCTTGTACAGAAATGTTGTGCCCAATTTTATATTAGCCTTGTGTTAAATTAGCGAACGCCTTTTCAATTAAACGATGACATTACTATATCTCTAATCGTCAGGTTTGTCCTGTACCATGCATGCCATAATTATTTTTCAAATCATGTATTTTCCAATACAGTGGTACCTCGAGATACGAGCAGCCTAACATATGAGTTTTTTGAGATACGAGCCGGAGCTCGGGCCATATTTTTGTTCAAGATATGAACCCAAATCCGAGATACGAGCCGGGATTCCGGAGCGTCCCGCTAGTTGGCGCGCAGGATCGAGCTTCATCCGAGAGAATCTCTCGCTCACTCGCCGCTGGCATCGAAGTGTATCTTGTGCGCTGTACTCTTTTTTGCTTGATTTTTGCGTGATTACTGAAATTTTTTGTGTGTTATCATGGGGCCGAAGAAAGTGAGTGCTAAGGACAACGGTGACAGGAAAAAGAGGATGATGTCGATAGAACTAAGGCAAGAAATAATAGAAAAACATGAGCGTGGCGTACGAGTGATTGGACTTTAAGTTTAAAGTTAAGTGTATTGTTTTAAGTTTTTTCTTTCATTTGAAATAAGAAACGTGTAGTTTTAGTTTTAAAGTTTTAGAAAATAATTTTACGTTTTAAAATAGCGCCGTTTACGTACGTTTCTAGAGTGTCCTCCTCCTTTCCCCACTCCCTCGTTGCCGTTCACCTTCGTTAGCCGCATTCGTCTGTCTCCAAAGTAAGAATATTATGCTAAATAATTCTTTTATTTCTTTACTTCATATTTTGTTATTTATTTGCTAATTATACATGTTTGTTTGTTATTTAAAAACATCTTTATTAATAATTTACAATAGGTTGGGGATTTTCATAGGTCCTGAACGGATTAAATCGAATTCAGTTATTTTAAATTGGAGAAATTCGTTTGAGATACGAGCCGATTGACTTACGAGCTCGGTTCTGGAACGAATTAAACTCGTATCTCAAGGTACCACAGTGATTTAAATCTTGTCGCTTAAGCTGTTTTGTATAACCATTAATCGCATCGAATCCTTGCGAAAAATAAAAAAAGCATATTTTGGGCATCAGATGCACAGATAAGTTTAATAAATGGAAAAAGAATAAAGATAGTAGATAAAATACTAATATAATAATACGTTAGCTTGCTAGATTTTTTTATTTTGAAACGATAAATACGTTCTAATTCTAGCAAAATTTTGACATAATTGATAGAAAGCAAAACAAGTTTGCTGCCTCTAAATAAAATCTTATAATAAGTTTTGAATAGTAATAGTAACAACTTGTTTGTTATAACTTTAGATCAATGAGTTTTAAATGAATTTATAATTACTTGTCGAATGCTTTAAATTAGACATCTAAATAACGTAAAGACCTGTCGTAACATTTTGCTTATTGTGAAACATATTTTTGGCTATCATCAACTTTGGTTCGATCGTTAAATGTTTTCGATTATTTTGTTAATATATAATATATACCGGTTATTACGTTTACAGGAAAAATTAAATAAAAGTCAAGTCTTTTAGGGTAGAATAGATTTGCGGCGCATAAAATATCAATTATAATTTCTTTAATAAAAACGTTTACTGATTTTTCTTTTGATTCAAATATTCAGGTCTAAAGAAATTATCGCAAAATTAATGTCGCTGGTGACTTATGTTCACAGAAAATCGTGTCCACAAAGTATGCTTTTCTTATTATATCATAAACGTAAAATAGACTAAATACTTAAAAATATGTATAACTAAATAATATTCAGTACAAAATAAGTTTCGCAAATAACTAGCAAATTCGTTGTCTAGAAAACCGGCCAACAATAAAACATACGAAATATATAAAAGTTGGAAATATTCTTTACTTATGGAATGCGACGAGGCTGGATTGCGCAATTCCAAAAAATGTAGTTCTCTGGCGACAAATAGTAAAGAATGTGGAAAAAATCCGAATATACCAGCATGTGATGATAATTAAATGCACCCTTAAATGTAGTAATATCTAAAAGAATAACAAATAGGACTATAAAAACTTTCCACAAAATTATCTGGAACTTACAATATAAAGTATTATACTAATTCAACTTTAACGCAATTATAGATTTGATCCATTCCTTTAATGAATTTCTTAAATTATAAAAGGAAAAATTGAATAAAATTATAAATTAACTCAAATGTGAACTTTTAATATATTAAATAATTTCATTAATTTAATTTAAAATTAATATTTAAAACATGTTGGTTTAGTGAATGACATATATGACACACAACGTGTTAACTTTTAAAAAAAATAAAATGCATTTATATTCTGATAATTTTAATTTGTTAAATTTTGATTATCGAAGTTAAAATTACATTAATAATAGTTGTAAATTGCAATTTAAAATAATAAATTAATCTATAACATTTTTGTAAATATAATTATATGTAATAAGATATAATAATGTATAATTTCATTAATTTCTCTTCTTCCATGTCTATATGTATGAATAAGCACATACGCGTGTATAATAAATCTCATTATTTTTGGGTCCTACATACATGAATAGCTTTTAAAATGTATTGGCATACCACACAGAGAAGAAGTGACGAACTAGATAAATCAACGTTTAATTACAGCTTTTAATATGGTATTAATTGTAATTAAACGAACATTGTTTGTGCGGACGGTGATACCAATTACTTTAATAAAGTTTGTGAACTTGATATAAACACCTGACCCAGTATGTGCATACATTTGTCAGTGTAAAATAATCATTGTAGAGAGAAGAAAAGTCAATTCACGAGTAGGCTGGTTTCGTCCTTATTATGGACACATCGCTTACTGTCCAGAATTTTCCGCAAAACTGGGCACGTCTGCTTCACAATCTGGTGTGCGGCAGGATAGCTCAGTGGTTAGAGCACTAGATTCCGAAGCAGACGTGCTCAGGTTCGAGCTCTGTTCGTAGCGAATTCTCGAGAGTAAGTGATGAGTTTTCAATAAAAGCTAAAACGTTTTGCTGGAAGAATTTCCTTTTCTACATTATACAATGCTTAGTTTATACTGACAGATATATGTATATAATGGTCAGGTTTTTTTATCAAGAACGCACCCTTCGATAAAATACTAGTAATTTGAATTATTTTTTATGCCATTTGGTAAATAAAAATACTTTAGCTTAATTAAGACAATAAAAGACGTTGAGTGTAAAAATAGTTTGACTTATTAATAAAACTTGGTTAAACAAGATAATGATTTCGGTTTACTGTCTGAATATTTTGATTTTGAAAAAAATAAGTTTTATTACAGATTCAAACGTCTTGTTGCAATTAATATGATAAGCTTCAATCGGTTTGGTAAAGCAAAACAATTAAATGCAAGTTCTTATATTTGAATATCACTTATAATACATTTACGTTATTTAATAAGGATTCAAAGTAACAAAATTGGAAGTCGTCTAAACAAAAATAAGCAATAATCAGAAACTGAGGATTTATCATAAGTATATTGAAATAAAAACAACAATAAGCAATGGAAAATCTTGTTCTAACGTCATTTTTAGACAATCAGCTAATTGAAGGCTTAAAGAAGAAGGGACAAGTGAGAACCCATCAATTGAGGCCAAAAATTACATCACCTGAAAATGATGAAAATTCAAGATTTTACCGACCTATGAGTGCTATCAATTGTCCCACACAAGAAAAATGCGGACAAATCCACAACAATAAACAAGTTTTCTTTTGATTTAATACGTGAATTTAAGAAAAATGGGCTTGTCAGATTATGTTAAAATGAAGTTATGCCTTCGTATAATTTAATCCTTATTTTGGCTGCAAAGTTCATGTTTAATTTAGTAGTTCTAACATACTTTTTCGGTGTTTTGCATTGTCATTATCCAGAATATGATTTTGTTGTAAGTTTTTAGGTAATAATTTCTTTCAAAATAAAAATTAAATTGATGGTCAGAAAAGGTAATTTCCTTGTTTTACGAATAAATTAATACATTAAACAGGAGTTGCGAACAATTCTCAAACATGCTTTATGTGAACTATACGCTTTTCTCCATAAAAGTTAAATACAAGTTTAAAAAAAGATCATATAATTTTGAAAGAATAAGAGCTTAAGATAGACGAGAATGAGCTTAGGGGATGTAAGAATTTTTTAAATTTGATAAGAAACATAATATGAGGTTCCTAAATTTTTTCTCTATTTAATGGAATATAAAGAATATTTTTAAAAACACATGGTTTATAAAGGAGGCCATTAATGACAAGTTCTATGAAATGCAGTGCTTTAAAGCATACTCTTATTTATATGCATTCAGTTATGCCTATGTAATTAACTTTTACAATTAACATTCTGCAAATAATTCTGTTGATTCTAAAGGGGATGCTTTTACACTTAAATATTGTCTCAAAAATTTCTTTCCAATCTTTAAAACATTGTTCAAATTATATCCAATGTAATGCTCTGAGTAAACAAAAATTAGTTGCGCAGGCAGTGACAACGATTACTTTTAAACAAGGTTTCGATCTTGATATGAACACCTGATCCATTATATACGTATTTTTATCAGTATAAAACAAAGTATTATATAGTGGGGAAAGGCAATTCATCCAGTAGACCGGTTACGCCATGATAAGTTCCCAATAAGGAGGAAACCGTTCTACTGGATGAATTGCCCTTTTCACCTTACACAAATCTTAGTTTATACTGAAAAATATATGTACATAATGGTTCACGGTTTTATACCAAGATCACAACTCTGATTGAAATTAAATTTTCTGATTGGCTTTGATGCAAAAAACAATTAATTATGGACATTGTTTTTAAGGTGATGAATGAATTTGCTTCACTAAATAAGCTATAAACGACTTTAAAACGTCTGCCATGATGAGTCTTATTTTGCATGTTTAATCCGCTTTATTATGTAATATTTACGCAAATGAGATGCGTTCAAAATTTCACATTATCGTTAAGTTATTACACATTCTCATTTATCAGTTTATGCAGAAGAATAAAATGAATTGCCTATTATCTTTTAAAGACAAAACTGATCATATTGAAAATTTAAAAAATCTGAAGTATGGTGCTACAATTCTATATTTTAAAATGACACCGTTAATGCATGCTTTAAGTGAATAAAAACGTTTAAAAATTAGTTCAAATAATTACTACAGGGATTCTTTGATTTTAATTTAATAATAAAAGTATATATACTAATTGACATTATTAAATTCGCAAAAATAAATTTTTCATAAACAAATTGAAGCAGGACAAAAAACGGGATCAGTGAATAATGCATCTAAGATCGTAAGATAAAAACTTTGACGAAATCAATATACGTACAAATTTATCAAACTCACGCAAACAATTTAAAACATACTTGATCATGGCATGAATACACTACTGTTTATTAGAAAATCCTGATTCTCATCCTTATAGTTATCCAGATTATGAAATGTTTAATTATCGACACAATCATCATGAAATTTTGAAAGTATGCAAACTAAATTATTTCTTACTCTTTAATTTTTCTAAAATTAGGCATGAGAATTGGTAAAATGAAAATAAGGAGACACAAGGCAAAATTAAATAATTAGTTTAGGCGAAATAAACGATAAAGAAACCCTCATAAAAGCGGAAGAAACATGGCAATTTCTCAAAATTATTTTAGCCTAAAATACATTTTAAAAATTTGAACATGAACTGAATGTCATTGATAAGGATGGGTGTGCGTGTCCATATTAATATCTGCTTCACCTCCAATTTGTCGTAATTTATGGATCCAAGGAATCATAATTTCCTGTCTTTTGCTTTTCTAAACCTCCTACATATAGAACCAGATATATAATTCAAAATTATGCTTGCGAATAGATGTTGTCTTAAGATAAATTTGTGCTTCAAAATACCAAGTTATCTTGTTTTATATTTCTGAAAATTAAACATGGCTGAACTTAAAATTTGACTATAATACTTATATAAAATTTTGTATTAGACATTGCGTACCAAATGAAAAATCACTTCGAATAGGACCAGAAGTATATACATTTGTACTTTTGGTACAAAATACCTAATACATACTCGAATATTCATTATCTCTCTAAGAAACACATTGATTAATCATGCCAATATGGCACAACATTTTGCAAATTCCTTCTGTCAATTGCGACCCGAACGAAGGTCATAATCAAATAAGATTTTTTACGTTTACTGGCGTGAGTTTTGCTACATTGTGCAGATGCTTATTAATATAATCTTTGTTTATTGCAAATTTAAACCCCATATTAACTACATTTTATAACGACTTGCGTCGTCAATAAAAATATGAAAATTTTGTAATTCATTTAGGCTCAACAAATAAAATATGCTATAAATTTTTCAAAGAAATAAGCTGAATTGTTAGAAATGTTTCCAAATATTGAAAAACTTCGTTAACCTTTATTACAATCAAGACGGCCTGAGAATTTCACCTCCGAAATTTTATCCTAGATCACCTATAATATACGCAAATATAAACTGGGAAATCTGTTAAAATCGCATTTAGATCAAAAATAAAATTGTGTAGTTTGTCATATTGTCAATGAATATTACACAATCGCATTATGAATAGTACAAAAGCGAATTCGCTTCACCATATCAACTAATTTTGTGCACAAATAAAAAAATATAAACAAACATGGAAACTAATTTTGTTTAAATATAAAAACGGTTACTATAAATAAATATTATTCAAAACAATATCTGATTGTGCAGAAAGTTTAAATAGAACAAAAAAAGACCCTATTAACGTGGGGCGTGGAAAGACGCCGACGCACGAACAAATTAGTTTTGGTTGCACAATAATGGAAAACGTCTTTTTATTTTCAATACATTCCAAATATGAAGCGTGTTGACGTTTTTCACAGAACAAAGTATGTTTGGTTACCGACATTCATGGAACAGCAAAATATTTTGCAATCAGCAAGTGGGTATGCGCTCCGACAAGCATGAACACAAACGTAAAATAATTTTTTTAAATAGCCCAAATGTGCGATTAACACTGTTGGTAACTTTGGATGAAGATTGTACTGGAGTTTTGTCTGCTACATTATATAAAGGAATTTTGGTGGTGGATTCAATAAGAAATATGTCAGCTGTAAATTATGTTAGTGAACATGAAACGCAGTCTGTCGAACATGCGGTTTATTGACGTTTATCTTTAACAGTCAACGTCAACATAAATGTTGAAAACTTTGGATTTCCTGCGTTCCATTGCTCAGAGATTGAAAAATTCTGACTTAAAATATACCAGATAACCCCTTCATCAATTGGGACTCTACAGTGCAGAAGAGTTTGACTTAAAATTAACTTATATCCGAACACGTGAATGTTTTATCAAGCGTTATAACGTGGTTCTTAAACCTAAACTAGCCACTAAAGAAACTCTTATGGATTCTCTTGATAACAAGTCGTCTGATCCAATCAAACTTCTTTTCCATTTATCGAAGAAGAAAATGAATACATTACAAAATGTGGGTCTCTTATGGGAAATGCTTTGCATCCCAGTTAAATAGAATCATATATAAACAGAAGAATTGGAAATAGTGACAATCGATCTTGTAACTGCCCGTGTGTACAGCTGTTAATTATGTACGCAAAACGCGGCATTGATAACCTGAATGCTTACACACTGCAAAATATTGAGTTCAAAAAACAGAAGAATAGTTTGAATCACTTTTAAATTTTTTATCTAATATTAAAGCAAATAGCTATGAAGGTTCTAAGTGAATCTCGCTCAAAATAGCAAACAATATCTAAATTGGTCACAGTAAAAGTAATCATCTTTGTGTAAATCACACTTGAAAGCTGTCAGAGTTTTGGCTATGAACCCTAATAGTGTCAGTATTTCACTAGACAAATTGCTTGGTTTCGATGTCATGGATCGCGATGTTCATGCTCATAAATGAACGGTCTATACCTTATCCGTAATTTGTGATTGAAGCGAAGGGTGATGCAACGGAAAAGACAGAGATGATCGTTCCAACTGGAATAACCTATCTGTTACAAGAAGGAAAGATCACGCTTGTCTAACACAAACAACTGACGCCAGTTGAAACACTGACATATAGATTATCGTCGACGCATATGGCTGGAATTCATTTAATAACTAATGCTTCAATGGAAGATAACCCAACGCATGAATTAGACATATGGTTAACTAACCCGATGAAAGCAAATAAGAAATCATTTATCTAAGTTCAGCATTAAAAATTTGTGGATTTTGTTATTTACATTTTGTTTCATTATTTAATAATAGGTTTTAAAGGAAATTAATTAGATTTCGTGTCGGCATGTCCGGGAGAAATTCAAAAATTCTAAACTTAGTGAGCACTTCACCTGTGTGGTTCAGATGTTCAATTCATTTACAATAGCCAATTATACATAGAAAACGAGGGTCTAGGAATTGGTTCAGTTTTGGTTCCGATAATGGCCAACATGTTCATGTGCATGCTTGATCAGAGATACTCTCAAATATTGAGTAAAGTGATCCTACACAACCGCTTTTTAATGATATTAGCCGTAGGCATGCTGAAGAACCGCTCAATAAATTCCATTAATAGCATCAGAATATTCGATTTGTAAATGAAAACAAAGAGGATAGCACTATCGCATTTCTTGAGGTGCTGCTCAAATGTAAAACGAAGCCACATTGTGTAGTTCAGATCGACATAATATAACGGGCGCGCTATATTTAAATTTTAACAGATTCTGACTCTTGCAATGGAAATATTTGTATGTGAAGGAATCGGGTATTACGTATATCTTCGCCTGATTGTTTTCGTAATACTATTACCATTTACAAATCGCATTATATAGATAAGTATACATATAAAAATATGATAAAATCCGATGTGAATAATTGTACAGCTGATATGAATACTGCGTATATTAACCTGCAACAGAAAAGTGAAGAGACAATAATGCGCATAAAAAGAAAAATTCCGTTTATTTTTGGCTTTCAATATTCTGCTGCTAGTTTAGTTCTAACTACATGCTCTAACAACCATCCTCTACTTAGTGTAAAAACAACGCTCCACTGTATTTTAAGTCTAGCATTAACTACAGTCGTAACTGTACATATCAGCAATCCTATATAGGCAGATTAAGTAGAAAATGGAGTTCATACTTGTCGGAGTACATAAAAACTTGGTGTGTGCCAAATAATATTGGTGATACACGTTTATCTGTAACCAAATATAACTTGTCTTGTGACGAGCCAACAAAACACTTTTCAATTTTAATTTAGGCTACGTACGTGAGCAAGCTTCCTTATTTGGAGGATATTTCGATAAATATGCATAGTCCAGAACTGTGCGAAAATGAATTTGGCGGAGCATTGGCCTTTCAGTAGGATTTTCCAAGCCCCAAACAAAACAGTGGTTGGTTATGTTCTTTCTATTTGAAATTGCTTGGCTAAGTTATATTAGTTCTGTTTATGTGGACCGCTTTTTTCTATTTTAATTAATCAGTTAAAAAGTTATGACAAAAGCGCTTTGGTACAACACATTTTTGTTTTAAGGCATAACTGGGAATAAATATTTTACGTTTTTGAATACTACGTTATGATAACATCGGTTCATAGTTAACGATAGTTCGTCTTTATCTATTCGCGTATACCTCAGGCAAAGGTTGTATGATTTCGCGCCAGAGAAAATGGATCGTTTTCTGGAGCACATTCAATGTTATTTGTTTCAGCTTATACTGTTATATTCTTGGTTTGAAACTGAGAACTCCATTAACTTGGGAAGGTACATTTAATAGTGTACTTCTAATTTGAAGTGGTTTATTCAAGTAATTATTTATTATGCTGTTGTATTCTATTCTATAAGTTACGTTTCATTATAGTAAATTCTTTTACGTGGGTGGTTAAATACAAATGATTTAATTTTACGCAACAGCAATTAAATACGTTTATGTATTTAATAGTTAGCTCTCGATCAACTAAAACAAGTTTACATGCCTTCTATTAACAACACTATCATGGATGTTGATTAAACCTCTTGTCTATCCGTAATAGATATATATTTTAACTTTTCACGCATAATAAAATGGTTTGTTAAAACAGTACACAAAATATAGCTCGGCATTTCAGTTCAAATTTGATCGGTTCAGAAAATGAAAAACAAACTAAACTATGCAAATTTCATTCATTTCTATCCAAATTGCTTGAGAATTTGAAATATATTAAGAGATAGTTGACGAATTGCAGCTAGATTTTATTATAAAACAGGTCTAATCAACAAAGTTTGTGTGTCTCGGCATGGGAGTTTTACACTTTTTTTTTCTATTAGGTACACCTGTAATAAAAACTAAATCCGTTGATATTCTACATTGTCGATTTGAAAACGGTTATATGGCAGGCAAATGGAAATCTTTCTGTAATCCAAACTAAATCCGTTGATATTCTACATTGTCGATGTGAAAACGATTATATGGCAAATTGAAATCTTGCAGAATTTAATTATAATAAATGTTTACTGCCAATAAACATAATATCTCTTAATATAAATTTCTTCTTACCAGAAATGTATTAATTGGAGTTAGAAATGATAATTATTAAAAAATAACAATCTATTGGGTTTGTAGGGTTCTATCTAATTGAATGGATAATAATTTTTTTTAAGAAGTTGCTCTATTTTAATAAGTTAGTGTGATTTGCTTGTAAAACAGGAGTATTATTTACAGGACAGCCCTAGGAAATCTCATTACAGAAAAGTTAAAAATCCTTTCGTATATGTGTAGTGTTCATCAGGTTTATGAAGTGTAGATATATGGCAATACCATTTTTATATATTTACAAAATAAAGCCAAATAAACTTACAAATACATCTAATATATTTAACATAATCTTTGGGGCACATCGGAAATTCGAACGGTCCGGTTTCATGCATATACAATATGGTTTCATTTTGCACAATTTACTGGAGCACTCCGTCGTTCAAAATAATAAGGACAATTACCTTTTCCGTGCTAGACAAACAGTAAATTTTTAATGCAGAATTTTTATCTTAAACAACAAATTAAATCATTAATACCCACAACGAGTGATAGGACTTTGGACATTGCCTGATATTGCAAAATATTTTGCCAAATAAATGATTGTGAGAGTCAACTGAATGAAGGACACAAGGGATTTGCGTAAGATTTACAGCTCAATTATTAAAATTTTTAAAGAAGATACTTCTATTAGACTACTGATTTCTTTGTTGGTGGACTACTCTTCGATAATAGACACTGGACAATGCCATTGACGATCGTATTTGTGATAAGCTATTCTGTTCACCGTAGAACAAGAAACATGATAACATATAATGTCCTGAAAGACGTTTTATAGTGTTGTCGGCGTCGATTCGCCAGTTCAAGTGCATGTTAATTCATTTAAAGTATCGAATAAAGCAGAATTGAGGAGTTTTTGCATTACATTGTGTTAAATGAATTGTCTGCTAGTCGGTAGGTCACTGATTTGGAAATCATGGCCAATAAAGACAAGCTGCTTTTTAAGCATGTAACCGTGGTCTTCGAGATGCATTAATGTTTAAATCAAGATGGTTCAATAAGAGCTTGTACATACATTTGAAAGGTTCAGACACAGATCTGGTTTTCCTCATGCATACCGCCGTAAGCTATCCTTGTTTATTTTTAAATATAAAAATGTCCGGTATTTCAGAAATGTTGTCATAGAATTAATCACTGTAAATTTGTCAAGTTAAGAAAACGACATGCAACGCATAATAACACTAACATCATAATACTCAACTCCTGTTTTTTTAAAACGTTCAATTGATGTAAATTTGATAATTTGTATGCATTCAAAATGCAACATAATTCATTAGAAGCGACGCAATCAATGTTACGCACCTTAAAATGCTTCTGCAGATCATCAACATAACGGAAGATTGATTTGTCGAAGAACACGTGCTCATGCCGGCCCAAATCGATAATGCCCCACAATTTTGCCACATGAAAGATGCGCCCACGACGATTTGTCATTGTACGCTTGGTAGCACCGTTCGCCTTGCTGCCCATTATAACAATGTTGATCATTCGCTGGAGACGACGATTTCTAACAGCAGTCACTGTGCTCCCCTCATCTACCTCATTGCCAGTGTCGGCGACATCTAAGAGGCCGAAGCTTGACTCGACACCAGTTTCCTCTTCGGTTTCCCGAACATTGGACGTTTGGTCAGTTGACACCGGTATAACTGGAGATTTGATTAGCTCGAAAAATATTGAATGTTGATACAAGAATTCCTCCAATTCAACTTTAGTCCAGCCAATGGTGGTCTGTACAGCTTCCGGCGCCCTTGTCGAAATAATGTGCATCAAGGTGGTGAGCAGCATTCCAGGTTGGCCTGGACCTGCATTTTTCTTTTCCAGTAACTTGCGCAAAGACATTAGTGCTCTGTACTCATCCGCGCACATCTCGATGTACTGACTGCTGGTACTGTTGTTGGTGTTGGTGTTGTCGTTCGCATCCTTTGCTGACGTCATGCATGTAGATGGCAGTGCTAATGAATCGGCCAATGCTGACCGGCTTGGTCGAGTTAGCGATTGGTCGTCGTAAGTTCCCACTGAGTCAGCGGCACAATTAGACATTGTAGTGGAGGCCGACACTACACCACTAGTTCGTGACGTTGTGCTATTTACTCCAGACGCACACGTCCTGTAGCACTCGCTAGATCTGAAATGAATGCACATAGGAAACAGTAAAATTCTATTTTAAACTGGAAATGAAGTATATTTATGATACTATGAGGAACCCTCGAGTATAAAACAAATGTTTAACTTCACATTTTTTGTAATTTAACCAAACATATTTTAATTTTCATTAAATAGAAATTATAAACTTTATTAAATTTATCAGTGAAAAATTGGGCTAACTGTTCTAATTAGGTTTGAACGAAGTTTACAACTGCTCACGGGGGCAGAATAAGAAAAGCACGATATAAATTGCACTGCGATCAAATAGATGCAGTAAATTTTTACACTGGTTGGGATAGCTACCTCTTAAAAAAACAGAACAAGATCAATAAGTATTTAAAATTTAATATTATAATAATTAATATGTTCAAATAAATTATCCTTCTTTGCTAAGGCAGAAAATTGAAAAAAAACAATAGATTCAAATAGGACTTTTAGGAATGATAACGAGGCAAGTTAAAGGTAAGTCTAACTGTATTTTTAAATGACTCTTAAGTAATACCTCATGTGAACTTGCCTATTTAAACTGGTGCTGTTCAGATTATCCGAACTGCCAGAAAATTGTCTTACGTAGCCTTGATTTGACAACGGCAATGAATCGTGGTTGTTCGGCCCACCCGTATTTCCATCATTTGTAACTCCTTGCTCATTATCAACTGCCGTTGTATTTCCATTCGAAGGCATTACCATTTTACCTGTCGTGCCTAATCCATCGCCTCTAGTAAAGTTAATAACATGACCTCGACAAAATGAAACGGGTCCGTTGTTCGTCATTGGAACCGTACCCGTCGGCGTAGTTGGTGCTGAAGTTGCCAAAATAGCTTGTCTAGTAGAGCTTGAGGAGAAGTTAGCAACAACTCCATTGGTGGAATAATGTCCGTTTGGCAAATTCGCGCCTCCACGCCCGCCAGATCGTCTAAAGAAACTTTTAGTGGCAAATGCTGCGTTTCCATTGCTACCAGGCCCAGGTGCTATACCGCTATTGTTAATATTATTCCATGCGTTGTTGCTGTTATTGGAGATTGCATTACCACCAGTAAATTTAGAAGGCACAATTGATAATAAAGCAGTTGTACTTCCTGCGCGATTGGAAGTTTGCAATACTGCTGTTTCATGAGGGTTTCCGTAGAAACAGCCTTGATCATTGTTCGCTTCGGAGAAACACCCTGGATAGCCATAATTGTTGACTATGTCTACGGAAGCTGAGCTACCTGAAACTATCAGCGACTTCGGACGAACTGCACCACTCGCATTAAAGCCTCCTGATGACATTCTGCTTTGATTACTATTGTGCATTGGCCGTCTAAGATGACTATTAGCCAAAATGGGAGTATCTCTACTGCCCAAGACAACACCAGTCCCGCTGATATGTCCACTAGCTCCAGATGATGTGTTTCCCCCTAAAAGCACAATCCGGTTATTGTGGTTATTGGAGTTCAAATTTGCTCTTCGTGCATTTGACATATTGCCCGCGGATAATCCGGAACCTGAACCGCTGTTATTTATGTTTGAGGCCTCCTTTAGGCTAACTAGATCACCTTGTACTTCGAACAAGTCAAGATGTTTCATTAAAAATCGGCGAAACTCTAGCTGTGGTCCAACTACAGCACGAATTTCCGGTGTTGCTTGTGAAAGGTGGCCAGCAAGACTTTTGATTAAAACCCAACGTTCCTCTCGTTTTAGAAGGCGCTGTTGGAAAAACCGAACCGCCTCAGCCTCGTGTATAAGTGCGTTCATCGGTGACATACCGGAGATCAATCCTGCTGATATATGACAATTATGATTTGAAAACTGATGATTAGACGAATGATGATTATGAAGATGGTGATGATGATGCGAAGACTGCAAAAGTGATCCAGAAAGGCTGTTGCTGCTCAGTTTAGAAGCCTCACACGTTAGTTGTGCCTCCGAGCAACTGTGCCGATTGTGGGAATGTTTACATGCAATGCCCGACGACGGCACAGCTTCTGAATGGAATATATTTGTACCACAGGAACACTGATCGAATTGCGATGCAAGACGATGCACATTTGTTGTTGATAAACAGCCGTGATGGAATGCCTGGTGGTGTTGATACTGATGTGGATGCTGATAATGATGATGATTATGCTGCTGATTGTGCATGTTGTGGTTATGATGATGTGATATGTGATGTGTGTGGTGTGGGCATTTATGCTGATGGCCCGACATACAGCTTTCATCGCTTATGTGGCCAATTGGCTGTTACAAATTAATTAAATGCACAAAAATGTTAATAAACTTTGCAAAATAAAAAAAATTTCCTAAAAGCAAAACTATTCATACAGAAACGAAATTAAACATTTGCAGGAAATGACGAGGATACACAATATCGATATAATATGGAATATGGCATCATTATGTTTGTCGTAATTATAATCAATCAGATAAATGTGATACTTAGTTTTGTTGATCAGTACAATGTGATTGAGGCCCAAAGTAGCATTTAGTGTGATTTCGTTTGCGTTTTGCTTAGTAATCATTTCAAGTAAGGCTTTTAACACCGAATACTTAATTCATTAAAAACAAATATTTTTTGTAAGTACAAAAATTTAACATCAAATGTTAAATACAATTGAACCAATAGGCTTTAGTATTTAAAATTACCTGATCTGCGTTTTGACTAACGCAGCTTTCATTGTTCCAGTAATTTTCTTTTTTTCATGCTTTATTTGTTTCGTGAAATGCATCTGATGAAGATCTACGGTAATGTAGATCGAAATATTATGAAAAAAGAAAATTGCTGGAACAATGAAAGCTGCGTTAGTCAAAACGCAGATCAGGTAATTTCAATTAATTCAGTATCGCAACGACATTCATTCAAGGCTTTAGTTTTGTTTCTTTTAGGAAAATATATATTAGAAACGAGAAATGCGGTAGAAAGTTCTCGAATAAACAACAATTTGGGCCAGATTCATACAGCTAATTACGTATTTAACGGCACTTACAAATTGCGCACAGTTCTTATGTTCAATCAAGCTACGCTCAAGGAAGACGTAGAAGATAATTAGAAATGTTTCCATCTTACTATGGAAACTATAATCAATAAACACGGTTTAAATGGAGGAGTTGAAAATACGAAGTTGTAGGCATGACGTTCATGATTGATGCCCGGTAGCATAATAAAAAAATTAGTTCATAGCATAACAGCGCTTATTGCTTTAATTTAGCTTGTTCACATCTTCGTACATTGGTACAGACGTAGAAAACTTTGCTAAGATCAATACAAATTGTGTTTAAACATAGTTTAACAGCAATTATTGGAGAGCAGAATCGAGTAGCCATTGCTAGTATTGGTTAATATCATCAGGAGTTGATATGGGAAACGAAGAAATATTGTGTTGTTACAATTTCTTCAAAGAAAGCTGAATATAGGTTTCAACTTTTTTAACATGCCCTATTAGACATTGCAGCTTCATTTATTAGAAAGTAAAGGCGTGTTGGAAATGCGAAACTAGGATCCCGGTACATTTAATTTAGTGCAATTTACAACCTTATTATTTTAAGTGAATAAAAATGCGTGCTTTCTTTGCACAAATAGACAAATGTTCATAAAACAGGTATCCAAGTGACCCTATGTTTGGCGTTACTGACTTGATTTAAAAGACCAGCTTACCCAGATGTAGGGAATGGGCATAGACTGATTAACCGCACTTTCAGACAAAAGGTATATGTCGCAATCTGTCACTGTAAACCGAATCAATTGTACAGAAGCTATCATTATTTATTGAACTCAAAAGAAAAAATTAGGATCATGAGACTGATAGAAAGAATGATGTCTGCGAATGAAACTGCGAACCTGGATTGATATGAAGACGAAATTTATGGTTTGTTACTTTCAAATACTCAGGCATAACTGAACGAATAAGAAACCGATAAAACGAAAATTTATTTTTTTTACGAATTTTAACGCTTTTTTCTTCATCGGACATATAAAGTCTACATATGAAGTTGGTGACATTTCGAGTTGTACTTCTGCAATAAATGAGCTGACCACTATCGGTTTTCTGCTATAATTTAAATATAAAGTGTACATATTTTATGTTTAACACTAGCCTTCTGACTTGGAATTGGTAACTTTCAGGTTTATGGTGGACAATCTGATGGGTATAAATGTTTAAACGAAAAGTGTTGCGAGACAGGAAATAAACAATTTACCTGATTTTCGGATTGTGTACCGAAATATTTGAATCCATTGTCATCATGATTTTTGCAGATATTTCGGGCTCCAATTACGGAGCCCTTTTTCAATGCCAAACACATCACACACTTAGTTGACAATCAATATGTCAAGTGGAAATATTAATTAAAACCGCTTCATTTATACTTTGATTTTTAGACTTTAAGCATAACGTTTTGAAAATGTACAAAATTAGAATTTTGCCTTAACGATAATTAAATTATTCTATGAAAATGTTTGGTGCAACTGATAAATAAGATTTAAAAGAAACGTGTTGCGGGACAGGAAATAAACAATTTACCTGATTTTCGGATTGCGTACCGAAATATTTGAATCCACTGTCATCATGATTTTTGCAGATATTTCGGGCTCCAATTACGGAGGCCTTTTTCAATGCCAAACACATCACACACTTAGTTGACAATCAATATGTCAAAAGGAAATTTTAATTTAAACCGCCTCATTTATACTTGTTTTTAGATCTCTTTGCATAACGTTTTTTTATAAAAATGTTAGGAAAGTGTATGTTAAGTTGGTTTGTGTATGTGTCTACATGTATACACTCTTCGCAATGAGATTACAGTGATATAATGATAATTTATGACAACTCACTAGATAAGCGTACGTCATGCCTGTGTGTATGTGTTCTCGTTTGTTTTTAATTGAGGAGTAATCAGTTAATGCAAGTGTACACTCATCCCAGTGAAATTACAGCGATTTGGCAACATCTGACTATTCACTGGATAAGCGTGTTTGTGTGTATGTGCGTGAGCGTTTACTTAAAACTGAGAGCTAATCTGTTACATGTAATTACAGGCACGTGTAACGGTCATACAAGTAAAACTAAAATGATAACTGTCATTTCCTAACTGCACACGTCAGACCTATTTTACACTTAATTTTCTAAATGAAGTAATTACGAGTGGCATTTCGGTGAGGAGGGGGCATGACACTATTAATAGAGTAAATAACTAATAGGTAGCAAAATTAAATTAGAAACGGATAAAGTGTTTCAATAGGGTAGAAAGTTAAATTAAACGGTACGTAAAAGAAATTAAAAATTGCCTGATAAAGAAGATACTAGTAATAGTGCAAAGAAAATAAAATAAAAATAAACCTTGCCATCACTGTAATCTCATTGCGAAGAGTGTATACATGTAGACACATACACAAACCAATTTAACATACACTTTCCTAACATTTTTATAAAAAAACGTTATGCTTAAGAGATCTAAAATCAAGTATAAATGAGGCGGTTTAAATTAATATTTCCACTTGACATATTGATTGTCAACTAAGTGTGTGATGTGTTTGGCATTGAAAAAGGGCTCCGTAATTGGAGCCCGAAATATCTGCAAAAATCATGATGACAGTGGATTCAAATATTTCGGTACGCAATCCGAAAATCAGGTAAATTGTTTATTTCCTGTCTCGCAACACCTTTCTTTTAAATCTTATTTTATCAGTTGCACCAAACATTTTCATTAGAATAATTTAATTATCGTTTAAAAGGCAAAATTCTAATTTTTGTACATTTCAAAAAACGTTATGCTTAAGAGATCTAAAATCAAGTATAAATGAGGCGGTTTAAATTAATATTTCCACTTGACATATTGATTGTCAACTAAGTGTGTGATGTGTTTGGCATTGAAAAAGGGCTCCGTAATTGGAGCCCGAAATATCTGCAAAAATCATGATGACAGTGGATTCAAATATTTCGGTACGCAATCCGAAAATCAGGTATAATGGGTATAAATGTTACCTGACAGAAAATATACAATTACCAGCTTTGAGGTTTGCAAAAATGTTCATGAACATTTTGAGAAAAAGGTGTTAGAGAATATATCAAATTGGGCATTCTCTTCGACATATTTAATCTATATGGATACAAAATTCGGGTAGATATATTTTGAAAGTATTTCACTTAAGAGCACAGAATTGGAAGACGGCCACTTCGCAGGATTTAACTGATAGGTTAGGCTGCCGTATTATTTTAAATATCAATAAAAATATAGAAAGAAACTACTCAAAATTCCGTTGAATTTTCAGGTGTACTCCATTGCAGGTTCGTAAATAATGAGACGAACAATAGAATAGAATTAATTAGTATTGCATGGCGCATCGATTTATTATTTATCACGAAATTAATTTTAGATGGAACATGCAGAACTTAACAAAGTACATAATTCGAACGTTTAAATACTGTTTTCTGCGGAGAACTATTATATATGAAAGTATATATTAGGTGTTGCCAAACTAGTAACAAATTAGTTCAGTTGTGACCAGAAAGATAAACAAAAGACAGCATGAATGGACAGTATAATCTCATGCACATTCGTTTCGCGTTTATTGACGACTAATAAATAGGAGCCGGTATTACACCCTTAAATCACTATATGGTTGGATGAGGACTGTGGGAAAATAGGACGGTACAATCTCCTAGACGAATGTGAAAAACAACAGTAGTGAAGCTAACAACATATAAAATCTCGGCAATGCAACTTCCACGTTAACTCACACTATATAATATATATACCGAGTCTGTAAAGGATACTAACACTATGGCTATTGTGTCAGTAACTGATATCAACATTATAGTACCGAATAGGTACATGATACTAACATTATGGTTGCCAATTAGGTACATGGTACCAACGTGATGGATATCAATGTATGCAGTAGTTCACCGAAATTGAGAATTACAACAATTTCTGAACACCTGTTAATCCAGTAAATCCATACACTCTGGCCTTGAACGATATCAGTTATCACTTTACGCGGTAAGCATTACATCATCCAATTCAATATATAACAGTTAAATAATGCTGGTTCCGGAGAACTAATATATATGCAAGTATGTATTAGTTGTGCGAACCTAGTAAAAAATTATTTCAGTTGTGACCTGAAGGATAAACCAAAGATAGCATGAACGGAAAGTATAATCTCATGCCCATTCGTTTTGGGCCTCATAAGTTTACCGACTTGGCAACCATAGTGTTAGTACCATGCATCTTTTCTGTACTATAATGTTGGTATCGGTTACTGACTCATTAGTCATATTATTAGTATCCTTTACAGACTTGGTATATATATTATATAGTGTGAGTAAGCGTTGAAGTCGCATTGTCGAAGACTTTATATGATGTTAGATTCACTACTGCAGGTTTACACATTCGTGTAGGAGACTGTATCGTCCTATTATCCTACATTCGTCACCAAAATAAAGGGCGTAATACTGGCTCATAATGATGAATCGCCAGTAAGCACGAAAGGAATGTGCATGAGATTATACTTTCTGTTCATGCTGTATTTGGTTTATCCTTCTGGTCACTACTGAACTAATTTGTTGCTCGGTTTGCAATAGCTAATAGATACTTGCAATTCTAAAGTTTGTTGTACAATTTGCAAATTACTGATCCAATTGTGAACGATAATGTTCAATTCAAGATGGTTATAAGCCGTAAATTCATGTGAATGTAGCGATAATTCGATAATAGAAATTACGCTTGACTAGGACCCTTTACAATATAAATTAACTTAAATATGCAAGTATGTATTAGGTGTTGCAAACCTAGTAACAAATTAGTTCAGTTGTGACGAGAAGGATAAACCAAAAGCAGCATGAACAGAAAGTTTAATCTCATTCTCATTTCTTTTGTGCTTACTGGCGATTCATTAGTAGGAGCCGGTATTACGCCCTTTAACCACTATGTATTTGGGTGAGTAATGTGGGATAATAGGACGATACTTACTGTTCATGCTGCCTTTGGTTTATTCTTCTGGTCACAACTGAACCAATTTGTTACTAGGTTCGCAACACCTAATACATACTTGCATATATATTAGTTCTCCGCAAAAAAACAGTATTTAACTGTTAAACTAAATATGCTCGTTTCGCCTTTAAATTGATGTATAAAGAGATGTTCGTTTGTAGATATTTGATAAGAGAATGAGAAAGAAGCCATTTTTGTATCTGATGAAATTTCTTTTTATTTTTGCACGTGGAAATGGTACTATGTATTTTATTAAGGCTCGCATTCCAAATAAATATGATTGTCCATACCACAAAAATTTTCCATCGTATGTTAAACTTACTAAACTTAATTAATAACTTAGTGCTTATAAAAACACTTGAGATTTGTACGCTAATATTTGTATTTACCAGACGAAATATTTACGTTTGATGTTAGAACTTTCAAACATTTGTTAACTGACATACACTCTGATCGCCTATATTGTCTTCATTGACTTACATGATATATTGACCACTGAACTTAAACTGAATATGATTAGTGCACTTGACATGGTAAATTTTAAAGTTTATTTGTGATACAGGTGATAGTGGTTTCATTTGTAATGAATTAAAGAAGATCATTTATAATTTTGTCTATGAAGTTGCTTGTAAACAAATTTTAAATGTCGAAATTTACCACAATGTTAATTTGGCATTAAAGGATATCAGTTTATTCAAAATAGAAATGGAGTTGCAAACAAAAATGTTTGACATTTAAATATATCTTCGTCGTAGAATTGCTTTATGCGTATATGCCAATTTTTACTGCGGAATATTGATCATTTGCATAATTGGCCTTAGTGGTTTCCTCAGGTATTTCCCAGAAATAATTATCACACAAAATATCCACTTCAGACTTTGTTATTTATCCTGGCAACTGGCTCGGAAAACTTGATGGTATGCAAACATGTCTTCCGAGCAGTGAGAACTTTTCTCCTCGTCTGACTGAATTAAAATAAACGTGTTCGGTTGCTTTAGAAATGCGCTGAGTGCTATTCATTTTAACAATGATTTTCATATATTGTATCATGATATTCAGTTTACTTCTGAGTGTGAAACCTCTGTCTACATACTGATATTAATAGAGAAAGATGTGATGGATTAGAAAGGTCCAAATGCAGAGATGACTGGACAGTACAACCAATATAAAATTGGAATCCAAATATTCAACAAAATAAATTATATAAAGAATTTTTCTAACAAAATTAAAAATAATCTGCACAAAGGCAAATCATTGCTAAGAGCTTACGGTGCTAAAATATTCCTTATAAGAAAATAGTTATTACGAATTATTTATTTAAGCAAGCATAAGTTCTAAAAATCAAAATTATAGCAGTAAACCGGCGCCTAACTAAATTATGCTGTTTTTAAAAAAATTTTTAAAGAGGAACGTGCAATGCTAAATATTTTCTCGACGAATTAAAAGACCATCGCTAATCATATACATTAAAAATGAATGTTCTTTTTCACAAAAGAATCAGCAAGATTTAAATGTAACAGAGCAATTCCATGCAATCGCAAGAGACAAATTTTTTACTTGTTCACATGCCAGAGCTACTAAGTGTGTTTTGAAGGTAGGAATATTTGATTACTAAGCGAGCGAACGTAGGAGAAAAACTATCTACACAACTAGCTGAGTATAAAAATTTTTGTGCATTTGCCGAAAATCATTTTCACAAAAATCTTATTTAAACCTAAACAGAGGCCCAGGAAATTTCAAAGCAATTACCAAAAATCTGTCCCATTTAAAATTATTTCTCCGCAAATTAATAGATCAAAATATTTATACTAATGGATTAATTACTAGTAGTTTACATAATGTTTTGAGTGTCTCTTAATACGCGTTTTCGCGTCCAGTTTGTGTTATACATTGTATTCATGTATTCAAACGTAGTTCCGCTTAATTTCCAAAAAATAGTGCATCATGAACCAGATATCGAGTTGACATTTATAAAAAAATTCTAATTTGAACTTTGTTTGGCACATTTATTTATGAAATAAAGTTATGCACGAGTATGAAATAATATCTAAACAAGTTTATTAATCAGTAAACAAACGGAAATTAAAATGTTACATTAAGGTTTGGTTAATTTTGGATGGAGAGACGTGGCATGATTTATATATTTAATTATTGCCAGAATTTAACGATGTGGTCTTTTAATATAACAAATCCTAAGACGGTTACAATTTGCAAATTTTGACCACAATGAGGCATTAGTTTTTGTTCTAGTTAATACACTACGCAGGTTTTACTATTATTCGAATATGATTTCTGCTTCCAGAATAAAGAAATGGCATAGAGTGATGTGTGATGCATTTTGCCCACATCAGTTGAGATTATATTTGAAAAAAATAAATGTATTTTGCTGATTCCAAAAAGGTAAAGTAAAAGCTTTACGTTGCGCAAATTTGGCATAACAGTGATGTCAAAATGCTTAACTTGCTATAAGACACTCAGTAGACAAGAGGAATGGTATATGTTTGCATGCGATATTTGAAATGAAGCAAACATCAATTTGAAGTTATGCGTTATGTTTCTTTCTGTCGTTCAGTTCATGATTTTCATTAAATTAAATAAATAAAATAATGAGAATTTAGATGGGTATCAATTCAGAATTTCAGATTCTAAGTGATACTATCAAAGAGGGGAGGCCAAAAGTTTATTATCTGCCGAATTCTGATACAAAATTATACAAAATTTGCATACGCCACTCTGGGGATGTTTAGGTTGGATTATATAAGGAATTATTTGGTTTGTTAAGGCTCATATTGGAGTAGATGGCAGGGTAAATATAATCTTTTGATTTGGTTGATTTATGTAAGTCTATCTTTGATCAAATTTTTACTGATGTTTTAAGGACTTTTGTATATAAACTACGTGATTAAAGTTAAGTAGATTGATTTTATTAACATAACGGTCAGCGCGTGAGCGGGATTGGGTAGCGGACCTATCCATGGTTCTCATTCTATAGGCTCATATTCAGGAGCATCTCGATACGCGAATAGCTAGACTTGTTTTGTTAAATTATAAATTCTTATTAGAGAACTCATTTGTTTTAAAGTAGACATTGAATTGAAATTCTAACAGAATTGAGTTTTATATCAACTTCCACAAGAGAAAATATATCCTAATTAATCTTTATTAAGTCTCGATCTACACAAATTGTTTTTTTTTATTTGAAAGTATTAATTAAATCCGATCATTTTAAGTCTATGTTGTTAAAAGCAGGTCTAACATGTAATATCATAAAAAAATATATTTTATGCATATTTACGTGATGTCATACTAGATAATACAGAAAAGATGTCATTTAACTCAGATAAAACCATTTTTCAACGATATAATACGTAATAATGATTTCGCTATTTTAAGGAATTTGATCACCGATTAGAACTGTAAACGTCAGATAAATGGTGAAAAGTGAAGACGCTAAAAAACCTATTCACGTCCCTCTTGTTCGCGTTTTTGAAGAATACCAAGTCTCTTGCAGCTATTTCCCAAAAGTAATGGAGTTTGTATTAATATCCTTGAGTCTTGGGCGCGATTGTGTTCGAACTGCACAGAAAGTTTACTAAAAGCTATGAATTAATAAAGATTGTGTTCTATTCAATTTGTAAATAATAATAGGTAGTATATATTTTGTCAAATTTTAGTTTATTGCAAAATCCAATCTAAACTCTCATAGAAAAATATTTCAAAGTTTCAGAGCCAACTTCACAGAACAACAATTATTCCTTAACTGAAACAAATTGGACAATCTTTGCACATACATGGTAAAGAGCATGAGTTATATCACACTTTTTAACAAGTTAGTTATATATTTTCACTTGTCCTTGAAATTTTACATATTCATTAGGAAAAATGAAATAAAATAAGCATGAAAATTTATATGCAAATTCATTTATGTGTGCTTACGCCAGCACTACGCTGCCCGCTACAATGAAAGTTGGCCTGCCTACACCCACCACAGCCAAAAGATGCTCCACAACTTGAATCCATCTCAGCAGAACAACAGGGTGGGGCATTGGATGACGGATGCTGCACATGACCCATTCTGGTGTTACTTAGATTGGTAGTGTTATTTCCGTTGTCATGGTTACTTTTGCTGGCACTAGATTTAGAAGCAGCGTTACCATGTTGTGTGCTGTGGTATCTCGTCTGTTGAACATCCTCATTTCCATTACTACTGCCACTGGTGCCAGCTACTCCAGTTCCCGTTGCTCCGCTGTTCGAAGCATTTGCATTCGAATCCTCGTCTTATCCATTAATTGAATGGTTGTTAGAAAAAATGACGCAAAGTATACTCATATAACTGAACGTCTCCGGTTAAATTACCGAAATATTATCTCATACATGGCTGGTGTTTAAATTTTGCCTCATCAGATACGTTTTTGGTCGCAATAATAAAGGATTGGCATCCTCCAATAGTGATAATGTTCAAAAATCATATTTAATGTCAAATTTGCATGGCTTCACAATTATAAATTATCTAACAGTCATCTAAAGCCTAACATGCATTTTTGTTTCCGGTTTGTTGTTCAATGTGTAAAAACAATCTAAAAACGCTTACGAGTGCCTTTCTTAATCATGGACTGAAAAACTAGAAAATCAGACAATTTAAGATCTACTGAAATAAGTAAACTTTTTGATTATTTATAAATAAAGTTCTTATAAAGTAATGCCATAATATTCTATTTAGTTTTTCTCAGAAATGTAGAATAAATGTTAGCTCAGTATTTACTTGCAAAAGGAAATGCAAATGACAACAAACTGCTAGTGTGTAAATTGAATATTCTTCTCATGTTTCCTCAAATGACCATCTTTTTATATATAAATTGAAAGGCAAAACAAGATAGAAAAATGTAAACATGGAGAGAGTGAAAGAAGCGAAGCCATATCAACTGCGTGTGCAATTGATTGGTTTCTCTTATTTCACACTCTCTCCACGTATACATCTCCCATATGAATGTGTAAATCTGCAATAGTATTGCTAGCTTTAAATAAAGTCTTCGACAATGCGACTAAAAAGCCAACTCACTATATATAATATATATACCTAACCCGTTTTCACGTGCTAACATTATGTCTGTTGTGTCAGATCATGATACCAACACAATGATTACCCGCATACGTATGTGGTATTAAAATTATTGTTGCCTAGTTATTACGTGGTGCTAACACAATGGATTTCAATGTGAGCTACTTCTGAACACCAGGTACTCCAGCAAATCAACGCATTCTGGCCCTGATGCAATATTTTTGTTTTTGTATTTGATTACAGCCTTGTGTTTGTTCATATCTAAAACTAATGGTTTAAATAAATTTCCACCTTCGGAATTTGTCTTGCTTACCACAACAGTCGTAATGTCGTAATGAGTGACACACGTTGCCGGAGGAGCATAGGTTAGGAAATTCAGAACTGGTGGCCGTTGTCTTAGACGAAATGGAACTGCTGTTCGACACAAGCGAGATAAGAGAATTTGTGGATGAGACGAGACAGTTGCCTTGAGCTCCACCACCATTAAGTGCTGCTTTTCTTAAATTGTCCGTGTAAAACATGCCGCTTTGATTCGTCTGCTACCGTTTTTTCGTTTTTTATGTTTTTATGTTCAACAAGAAAGTATAAATTGGACAATGGAATCAGTTAAGAGAATAGTAATCTGAAATTTATATGTCCATCGTCTTTTTAATAGCATTCACGTACATTTAATGAGCAGATAACGGTTTGCTTTGAAATATAAAATGAATTATAAGCCGTCGAAGTTCAACAAGACCAGAAAAGATCATTTCTTAAATAAATTCCCAAATGCATCGGAGCTATATTATTGTTAAAAATAGTTTAAGTTTGAATATATATATATATATATATATATATATATATATAGAGTATGCGTGTGGGAATATTTATATACGTAACATTTGTAAATAGGTGATAGTTATCAAAATGTGCTCCAATTAATTAGCTGAACTCAAGCAATAATTATAAAAATATTATTAAAAAAGAAAGTTTCCAACTTGATTTAAAATTTTGTTAACTTGTTGTTAATTTCAATGTTTCACATTGTGTCTGCGACATAGACATTCAAAAAATAATAGTATAACTATCGCAAGCCTACGTAAAGCAATTGGCTTCAGAGGTACGATTTTGAGGATAATAAATGTGTTGCTGTTGAGTACGATAATATTTTCAAGGATCATTTCGTAAATGCGTTAGCGAAAAAGACATGGTTAATTATCAACCTGGCCATTGCACTCATAAGGCAATGCAGGTGCAGTAAAGAGTTACGGGCAACTAATTACAATGTAAAACAAACTTTCTTCAGATATACATTCCGGTTTTCATCTGTGGAACACATAATGCAAACGCATAAGCATTTCGCGATTTGCGGTAATCTGAGATTTTCCATTTTTCTACGAACAAGATGGACAGAGGAAACCTTCAATATATAACAGTTAAATAAATAAATAAATATATATGCAGGTGTGTATTAGGTGTTGCGAACCTAGTAACAAATTAGTTCAGTTGTGACCAGAAGGATAAACCAAAGGCAGCACGAACGGAAAGTATAATCTCATGCACATTCGTTTCGTGCTTACTGGCGACTCATCAGCAGGAGCCGGTATTACGCCCTTTAACTACTATATATTTGGGTGAAGAATGTGGGATAATAGGACAGTACAATCTCCTAGACGAAAGTGCAAACCTATAGTAGTGAAATAAGAGTTGAAATATTTGAACGCAAGAATGCCGAAATGATATTCAATGCTGTCATTTAGGAACGATATCTTCTTGTTTTAACTAGAAAATGAACAGGCAAATAGATTCCGGAATTGCTACCACGTCTAGTCGAGCGAATCGTTGTGAATTTCTTTGTGAAATCAATTGAAAACCATACCATTGCAAATATACTGTAATCAAAATAGGAAATATTTATAAATGAGTTTTTTAGAAAATGCCTAATGAATGTGGGTGGTCCAGGTAGCCAATAAATTAGGTTGCGCCATATTGCGCTTTTATTACTTCCAGTGGTTTAATGCGCACAATGCTACGCTGTAGAACACACCCGGATGCCGTTGTCTAACGGTTCAATTTATTCAAAAGAAAAACGGCTATTTCTGTGTTTATGTTCATTTACCGGATCAGGTCCTCACGTTAGAAATTATTTGCTTCTTCACAATTACAGTATAACTCAACAGAAATGGCGGCCGTTTTGTTTGCCTCTTCGAATGTTATTTTTGCACCACATTAGCCGAGTCAGATCAATCGATTTTAACAAACCAAATTTTTTACATCCGTCAACTTACATGCAAGATCCCCTGTCCATTGGTGCCACCGTTTTTGGTATTGTTCGTGGTCATATCGTTAAACCTGGTGCTACGCGTTGCCTGAAATTGTTGATGGGTTTGCTGAAGTTGTTGTTGTTGACAACATTGTTTGTTTTTGTTTGTGGACACAGACGATGCAGCGTTACCCTCGCTGCTACTCACCAGCTGATTATCAGTGCTAATGCACGCGCCACTTGTCTGCACAAGATTGACACTACTCAGACTGTTTACACCGTTTAAATTGTTACGACGCTTTGCATTCGGTGTAGAGGCTCCACTTCCGCAACGTTGTTGCAAGTTAGCATGTGGTCTGTTTCCAGAACTACTGCATGATGCTTGAGAAGCGGTACGACTGCGGTTAGGAAATACGCGAAAATCAGCAGTGGTTGATGGTGAGTCTGAAGAATCCGCAACAAATCCAGAAGAAACAACCGATGGAGTTTGCGCCATTGTGGAGTTTGCAGCGGATACAGGCTGTTCGTTAAGACTATCAAACGTGTCTTCAATACCTTCCATGCCGATCGCAAGACTCGTGACTATTCCAGATGGTCGAACACTAAATAGAGACGGATAGCGTTGCAAAAATTCACGCAACTCATCGGCACCTCCGCCGCCACAGGCCTCCTTCATATCCTGACCGAAGGATTTATGAGCAAGTCGTGCAGCCAAATCATCTACAGTCAACGGTGTCTCAGAATTCATCAATACCTCGAGAAAGTACAACATCGCCTTGTGACTGGGATCATTCATCATTTTGTACAGAAACACCTGGCGCCGATTAAGGTAGTCAAGACAGGATGCCGCATCTATTAGACGAGTGTTACAATCGTAGTTTAATATAATGGCAGTTAAATTATAAAATTAGTTTAAACGATTGCATAATATTAATAGCTTCATTTTTATAACAAGGCTTTCCAGAAAAAGTTATCTTACTTAAAATTGATTTTGATTAAATTTGGTAAAATGATTCATCTAGCATGTAGTATTTACAAGAGAAAAAGATAGTTCTTTATTTTTATTTAATTATTTTCCGATGCAAATTTAATACATTTCATTTTCTATTTCCGATGAAATAGTTCCAGTTATACTACACGTAAAAAAGACCATGTTTGCAACCAAATGGGATGTCAAATTAAAAGAAATTTAAAACGCCGAATAAAAAGTATATTATATCATATATTATTTTTCAAATATAATATATATATATATTTATATTTTATATCATTAAGAAAAAAGTATTATAAGTTTCCTCTTAATATATGCCAGAAAAAATACTCGAACACCATACATTGCTGACAAATTTAAAATGCATAACAAATAATAATAACTGAGGAAATAAAAAAGTATTGCATATTATGGTATTTATTTTATTCTTGATTGACTTCATGTTCTCTTTTGATATTTATTAAACTAAACAAATAATTATTCCACACTTAAGATTAAAAAAATGAATACAAATTCACAAATGAAGAAATATGTATTTCATTAAAATATCTAAGTGTTCAGTATTTTTTGTACCGTGTTCAAATCGCATTACGTAATTCTTTTACTAAATTTATGCATGGTTATTCAAAGTTTGTTTCTCAAATGTAGTAATGAATGAAATGATGACTCATAAATATCTTTGAAGCAAAATATTAAATAAAAAATGTTTCTGTTACAGATGAAGAAGATTGAAAGCAACAGAGAAGATCGAAATATGTTTGACGTTGTCTAATTTGCGCAAGCAAACCTAGACAAGAAAAGCTTATTGTTTCATAACGAGATTTGGCCTTACTTTTCTCAAGCACAATCGCACAAGTTACTTAACTGGATATGCGATCTAATTCGGCAGCAATAAATTCTGTTACTAAATATTTCCCATGTAGATACGTTTTTATCAAAAATTTATAAAATTCACAATAATTTAACGTTCTAATTTCGTAATTATTCAGACAAATATATGATAATAAATATGATTGTACATCTTTTTACGAGTTAAGTTTGCGTAACTTAGATTCAAAATTAATATAAAATTTCCTCGGTTGAGAGGAAGAAGTTAGTATTTGTCGACTATGCTTTCGTAAAATTAGATCTCCGTACGTGACAATTGTGGCTATTACCGATGAGTGGCAAATATGGTCGAATTTAAATTTACCACCCTGTATAATTTTACGTTTATTATGATTTATATTTGTATATAATATACGTAGGCATATATATATATATATATATATATATATATATATATACTCGCGTATTACACCTAAAATGACTTCTTCATTGCATATCAAGTATTATTTTCGTATTTCTGAAAATGAAACAGAACAATTATGAATTGCGCGTTTGCGGATAATAATTGTTCAAATACAGTTTGAAAAAGTGGTATAAATATGAGACCCATTGTATCAAAAACATCGCACAACATGAAAAAACTATCCGTAGATTTTGTGCGACTTGTTGGATACAATGAGATTGGTTTTTATATGAAACTTCCAAACTTTATTTATTCAATTATTATTCCCACACGCGCAATTAATGAATGCCTAATTGGCCTTACTAATTTGTATTTGTATAAAGATGTAATTATTGCTGTATTTCTTCCGATCACGGATTTGCGCACACATTCAATAAAGCAGTTCTTGCAGATGCCATGCTCTATTAAATGAAAATTTTTATTTAAAATTAAATAAGTATATATCGTAAGTATAACTTATACATACATACATTATTTGACACTCATAAGAAGTAGCCAGTTTTGCCGCATTCGGAGATCTAATTTGTAATGTACGTATATTATCAGTATATCTTATTTTATGGTTTCTTTATAATTAAGCCTCATTTTCCTATTAAAGTAAATCCATATGAAGTGATATGCTTTTTATATAATAATACCTATTTGCTAAATTCTTTTGCTTTTTAATTATTAAGGTATTGTTTCATGGTCAAATTCTCTCAAAAATATATTATTCATTTGTACGATGGATAGTAGGCCCCCTGTAAATTGGTGGTGAATTCTGATTTACAGTAGTGGCTGTTTTTTCTTATTATTAAATTTTGTAGTTTGTTAGCAAAATATTTTAAAATTAATTTTTTCCTATTGAAGGTTACCTTCGCATGCTATATTCACATGCATTATTCATTCTTAAACACGAGGCAATAACTTTGTTTTTACCTATCGAATAAGCGTTCACTTTGGAAAGTAACAGTTTGTCTAATTTTTTTTACGAAACATCGAGTTAGTAGGCCAAACATATTACACGGCCTTAAATACATGTCAGTTCTTTTTCTATCATATTCAGTTGGGCAGCGGGTGAGACAATGACGGGTTACCCTAGCACCGCATGCATAAGAAGCGGGAATTTGTTAAAATTTGCGTAAATCTACTTCATATCACCGTATTGAATTAAATACTCTCTTCCGAAATAAAGAAGCTTCACCGGGGATGTTGTAATAAAATTAAATTGTATTTAACAAAGATAATTAATTTTTTTATTTGTTGACACATACTACCAAGAAAACAGATTAAAATGTTTGAAATGAAAAATAATTTTATTTAAATAGATATGCATGTATTTTTAAATGCCATCACGTACGAGCTTAACACACACGCATTATATACCGCTTTGGGCGAAAATTATATTGTTATCTTGGACACACGATATTTTACTGCAAAACTACCAACATCTGTGTGAGACTGACAGTGAAATTTTAATGACTAATTTGTATTTTTTACATTACCACTTTCGTAACCTTAGAACAAAAATAAATATCTAAAGTTCCATGCTGAGATCCTGATTTGCTTAGATATTGTTTTCATATCTAATTGCAAAAGGTATTCAAATTTTGCTTGCTTGAAGTTGAACGAAGATTAAAACACAATTACACGCGACCTTCATTTAGATTAGCAAAATAACGTACTAACCTTTGCTTAACACTTCTTAATAATCACAAATGTAGCTAGCACAAAAAGTAAGTGAAAAACAGAAAAATAAATGGATTTCTATACACAGGAACTTTTTTTAAATTCAAAAATTAAAAGTTTACGATCACCAACAGAATGAAGTTAATAGACTATTTAAACAAACACAAAAACATTATATAGAAAAGCTTTTAACTTGACAAATAAAGTTATAGCCCTGTTTTTGAAAGATATACAGCATACTATAAATGAAATACTTAGTTTGGGTCTAGATTCCGAAACGGATGAGACCAGGTATGAGCCCTGTCCGCAGCAAATTCTGGCCAGTTCGTGGTGAGTTCCCAATAAGGACAAAACCGATCTACCGGACGGATTGCCTTATACTACACTATACACTTCTTAGTTTGTACTGAAATATGTAAGAAATTAATGAGTCAGGTGGTTATAACAAGATCGCAACCTTAATTATAGTAATTGTTATCATCGCCCGCGCTACCAATGCTCGATTATTTTCTATACATGCCTGAAAAAGTGTTTATCTACATTATAATTTGATTATGTTGCTTATTTGAAAAGATTCATTCAAGATCTTTTTGAAATTCTGTGTATGTGAAAAATACTATCGAAATATTCCTTTCTCATTTTAACCAATGTCTTTCAAGTTATATATATAGAGAGAGGGAGAGTGAGCGAAAGATATAGAGAAAGAGAGAGATTTTAAATAGTGTTACAAATTCCCCCAAACTATCTGTCATTGCACATCAAAATGTATGCCACCTGGATAATTTTAGATGAAACAAATTAAAATGTTCTGGGTATATAATATATATTTGTACCAAAAATAAACTAAACATTGCACAAATGTGAAATTTAGACGTACAATTTTTACCAGTTTTGTTCTTATTGGGTGTTGTTAAATCCCGTATAGGAATTTTGGAGGTTGAGGATCAAACAGGGGGGCAGTAACATCAGAGTCTTTTAACCCAACCACTGCGATGCCGAAGCTGCATATTACATGCATTTTTCGGTAATATAACAAAGTTTGTGGCCAATTTATGTTTTAAATCGAAAGCAATACAATATAAGTTACACCTGGAGGAAAGACTGTTCAAAATCTCAAGTTGGTTTATGATTGAAAATTATATCTATTTCGCTGATTGGGTGGCACCGTGAATGATTTGCAAGACTGAAGAAATGACAAACTGGTTCAAAATCTGGCTGCAACATTTCAAGAAATTACTTAACTAGTACTCCGTAAGCAAGAAACCGTCTACTTAATAAAATATATTGAATGCCTTAAAAAAATTTGTGCATATTTATATAATATGCATAAAAATCCTCTTTAATTCAATTTAATTATATATTATTTGCCGAGGTTTCATGTTGTCCGTTCTATAATGAAAGATTAGGAGTGGCCTGTTGAAACTATTATTCGAAGGCGTTGCCAAAATAAATGTTTCCCGCTTCGAGTTCTGGTCACGGCAAATTCCGGAAATTACCTGAATAGTTCTTAATTAGAACAAAACCGGTCTATTTAATGGATTGACCTTGATACCCTATGTAAATTTCAACAGATACTGACAGAATATATGATAAAAATCTTGCCGAACAACTTAAATACAATATCACTTCCCATGGTGTCATGGTATGTGCTTAAAAGGACAGATCGCAGTAAAAAGGGTCTAGATTGGACTTTAAGTCTAAACATATGTCAGTTGGGATCCGTCAAAGTTAATGTCTAACCATATCTTAGGCTATTATATATATAAAAGTTTCGTGTAGTGTGCAACAGGATTTGGACAGTGATGAAATCAAGCTTCCAAAGTGATAGCCTACCTGTTCGAATCCTGGTCGTGAATATTACTATCAAGTATTTGACTAGTTCGCAATGAAGCCGAAATTATTCTGCTCGATGAATTGCCTTTGTTACCTTAAGCCAAATTTAGTTTTTACTGACAATTAATATATATATATATATATATATATATATATATATATATATATATATATATATTCTTATTTTGAGACTAAGCTCTTGCTGATATTTAAATTAGGTTTCAAATAGTAATCCAATTATACTAGCTTATAGAAAAATATCCCGTATTCATAGTATCTTAGCATTTTAAAACGATACATCGTCTGTATCATGAAATTGAACAATTACACAAAAATTAAGTTATATATATAATTACAATCTGACATTTTGTTGATTGCTATATGTTTATAAAATATTCAACAGCATAATTGTAGACGTGAGAAGGAAATCACATTAACTTGATCTACTAAGTACAAAACATTAGTTGTACATAATAAATACAATGAAGGCAGTTATTAAAATTTTCAGGAAGATCAAATTGTCCATTTAAGTGTTTATTTAGCATTAGTTCGGCTAAAAGCAGAACTACAAAATTAGATGAGCGTAGTAACTTCATGGCGTTTGATTGTTGCCTGCATTCATTTTGCGTTTGATTATTAGGAGCGGGCGTAATTTTTATAGATTTTAAACAATTTTTTGAAAAATTAAGTTGCATTAGCTCAAGTTTAATTGATATTATACTATATAGAATTTTATTTGGTAAAATTATCTTTCGTAATCACATCTACCTACATAAAGTAGATCAGTTAAATGGACAGAATGCTGATTAGATTCCGGCAAAACGCGTGAAGGGAATACAAATTTTAACGATGGAACAAATAGCTTACCTTCCGTTTCGTGAAATGCGTACCTACTATGACCAACGTTAGGTTTCTAACCGAAGCACAAGTTGGAATCCTTTCTATGATAGTCAGGAATATCAAAAATGAGCGATAAAGGGACAATTTTATAATATATTAATTGATATTAAGGTTGCGTTCTTGATATAAACGACAGACCCATTACAAAGGTAGATTTGCCAGTATAAACTAACCATTATGTAATCTAAAGGTGGTAATTCATCCAATAGACCTGTTACTACCTTATTGAGATCTATTCACGAACAATCCAGAATTTGTTTCGGTCAGGACTAGAACCTGGACGCGTCTGCTTCTGAAATGTGTGTCCTCACAACTGAGTCATCTTTGACTGTACAGCCTAAGTGATGAATTACCTTTCCTACATTGTTCAAATGTACGTATATAACCGGTCTGGTGATCATATAAAAACCGCAGCCTTGATTAATAAAATAAATAATTGTTTTAATGACGGCGCAACTATTGTACATTTAATTATAAAATATGTGACATTTTTATGTAAAAGTCAAGTTACATTGATAAAAATGGTCATAAATCTAACATAATTTTTTTTTATCCTTCCGCCATTTTCTGGTGCAGGACAATTGAAAGCACTTGAAGGTCGGTAAAATTTGGAATCCCTTACATTCCCAGGTGCACCGAATTTTGGCTTTGATCGATGGGTTCTCACTTGTCCCTTCCTGTTGAAGCCGTCCATCAGCTGCTTGTCTAAAATTAAAGTTGGAACCAGATCTTTCGATCTTCTTCCTAATTGTCGGGATTTCATTTTCAGTCCCATCTTCTGGGTGGACACCATAATCACAGGTAAAAACAACTTTGGCAAATATGATATCTTCATTCAAGACAGATCTAATTATATTTATTTAAATCCCAAAGTTTTTTGTATTGTCTTGCATGAGGAAACCTCAATTGTCTCATGTTGTATTTTTCCTGAGAGTTTGGTGTTAACCAGGAAGATGGGACTGGAAGTGAAGTCCAGAAAATTACGAAAGGAATCGGGAAATCTGGTTCCAACGTCAGTTTTAGACAAGCAGCTGATGGACGGCTTCAAAATGAAGGGACAGGTTAGAATCCATTAGTGAATGCCAAAAATCGGTGCACCAGGAAATGTAAATGGCTTCAAGGTTTTACCGATCTACGAGTGTTTTCAATTATCCCGCAAATGAGAATGACAGAAGGATAAAAAACAAGAAGGACAGAACCGCGTAATATACATCAATATTTTTTTTAATATGTGAAGATGAAAGTGATGTTTTTATATAGATCCATTAATAGAAACAAATACATAGTCAATTTTTCTAAGTAAAATATTGTGGTCTGGATTGAAATGCTTATAATAATAATCATAATTTCGTAATTGCATCTTAATTTTGCATCCAAAATATGTCTCAAGTATACGGAAAATGACTGAGGAACTTCAGATTTTGAAAATATGTTATCTATATATTTTTTTGCCACCTGTAAACTTGCCAATTTGTTGTGATTATGCCTTAAAAAGTCAAAATTCGACAAATCGTGGAACCTATGCCAGTCTTAATATACACTATGACATTTTATGTACTCTAAATAAATGAAAAGTAATTTAGAGTGGCAAAATTGATTTAAAGATTATTTATTCCTTACTACAATGTATTCAATTTCATAATTAAGTTACTACTGTGGACCATTTTATTTTTGTTTTTATTTTGGCTGAAAGACGTGTGTCAGCGTGGTCAATTAGCTCACACACTTAATATAAGCCCAGTGTTCTCGATAAGTTTACGTTTTAGAAGTTTGGATTCTAATAGAAAACTAATAAAGTGGCCAAATAGTATAATTCACTATTCGCGCAATAAAGTATTACCCGATTAACAATATAAAATTATAGTTTTAAATAAGTGATAAAGGCAAATTTTTAAAGCTACTAGGAATCATAAACCAAGAACATACATCTATTTATAAATATATACATGTATATAGCTTCAATTCCAGGTCTTAAGATATTCAAAATATGTTCCAGCTGAAAGCCTGACTAAAAAAATAATTTTGTATAGCATGTCAAAATTGCGTGCAGTGTACGGCACAAATATCGCAGTGGACAGAGACACAGACTATGAAGCAAATGTGCCTCGGTACGACTACCCTCCACAACTCATTTAAAAACGATAATTGGAGAGTTTTAATGTGTCTAAAACCGGTAAACTGGATGAATTGCCTCTGTAACATTATAAAATCTGTAGTTTATACTGCCTTTAAAATTTATATATATATATTCCCTTCTTATAAAGTGTTGCCAAAAGAGCTCGATTCTACTTTTATTTCTTGTAAAGAAACATTGTGGCTTAAAATTTCTTTATACAAATCATATAGTAACTCTTAATTTGTTACTCTTATTTGTATATAAACGTCAACGCATTAAAACAGGTAACGATCTCAGTTAATCAGATTAATTTCATTAATCCATTTCAATTCATTAAAAAACTGAAATATATTACCATAATTTATTAATGGCTATTTCTTTTAAAAAGTTTTCCAGGACATCCAATTTTATTTCGATTTGATTCAGTTATATACTTCTGTTCTTGTGAATTTTTTCATGAACTATATAATGATGCAACATATAGTCCATCGTAAGCTGTATAGCTACAATTACTTTATTTTGGCATCGTATGCTAGATATGGGTCTGTTATACTTATTTAATCTCTTTTTCGTGTACTTTAATTAATTCAAAAGACTTAGACTGTGAGACATGATATAAATCGTGTAGTTTGATAAGTAAGTCAGTTGTATTAATTGTGCTGTATTACACGAACTCAGAATTCAATTTATATAATTTAGAAAAATTTCGTCCTTCTAAGACTTCTGGCACAAGATTTATTTTCATTTTTTACTTCTGTCAAGGAGCGTAACATCGTTTGACACTTATTTTTGAATAATGTCGCATTAAATAGAAAAAATATACGATATACATAAACATGCGTGAAAAACAGTGTGTCATGATTAAGTACATAATGAATAAATTTCAGGCGAAGAATTCCAAAAGGCAGAATTAATATAATTTAAAAAATTTAAATAAATACGCATAGAAAAATATCTTTACATATGTAATATGAAATTTATTTTAAAATGAAATTCTTTGACGTGTATAATGGATGTCAACATTACGCTGTTTGGATAATTTATTTAAGAATATTAATTATCTTATTTCTTTCTTCCTTTCAAATACATGTAACTCTGTCATTGCATCAGATATATACATCAAATGAATATCTCTTTAAACAAAAGCTTCCATTTCCAGATTGAAAATAAAGGTAATTTATAGTGCATGCACGAGCAGAAACTAAATTTATATTACTAAATGTAAAAATTTTAAGTTTTAAAACTTACATTTCTTCCTTGCTGAAATCAACAATTGATCGAAATAAGTATTAAATGATATTTATGAACTTTTTTTAATTTTCAGGCTTAAAGAAACCTCAATTATGTTCCTGAGACATTTAGAAGCATTCCCAGGCGGAGCCCATTAGCAAATATTTAAAAAAATTTCCTCTTTAACTATTATGTTCACATTTCATTTTTCTGCTGACAAACCAATTCTTTGATATCATCACCCAGACAAAGGTATGCACTAACTTTCTCTAACTTTATAAATCTGTAATAATAATAAATTATCAATAATTGTCTAGTATATAGCTTTTGAATTTTCGTGGCGTGCCAGCTTCATTGTGAGTATTGTGCTGTGTATATATGTGACTATTGGCCTGATGATGGAACGGGTTATGAAATTCCGCAACGTTGTCATTAAACAAAGATCATGTAACACCTCATTTCCAATGATTAGTATGAACGATTACACACCCAGGCTGATCAAAGACAAAATAGAGGAATACGTGGAAAGGTTAATTAATCGGATCTTTGTGAAATTGTTAGTGAAGAGCTAAAATCGCGGCAATACAAATTTGTCTAGTGTGCCTGCCTTGATAATAACAACTCTTACAGACTTTTTAGCGAATCAATTGAAGTACTTCTTAAAATTTTTACAGCGATTTTCATATTTATGTGATTTTTTTCTGTCAACTATGTATTAAGTAGACCTAGATAAAATATGTGGGTCTAAGAACTGTATAGTGTAGAAAAGGCAATTCATCCAGTTGACCAGTTTCGTCCTTATTGGAAACTCATCACGTGCTGGCCAAAATTTGCCGCGAGCAGGGCTCAAATCTGGGTACGTCTGCTTCAGAAACTGGGGCTCCAACCAATGAGCCACCCTGCTGACCCTGTCCGAGTCGAATTCCGGCTAGTTTATACTTGGAAATGTATTTTCTTAATAAGTCAGGTGTTTATATCAAGATCTCAACTTTGATCATACTCATTTTTATCACCACCCGTACAACCAATGTTAGTTTAATTTATATATGTGTGACGACTCACTCAAATTGTTGCTGTCAAACGACTGATCGTTTGAAAATTTTTTAACGGCAATCATTGAAATTGTCAGGCTCTGCGAATCCCAGCAATTGAACATTGTCTTATAAATTAACGTGACTTAACTCAAACTACTGCTTACTCATTCATTTGCATTGCGAAAATTTTGCTAAATGGTATTAATTTCCTTTAGTGGACAGGTAACTGCGCATGATTCAAATAAGGTCGTTTGTCATTAACAGTTTCAAAACATACTGTTACCGAGGCGGTACGTGTGTCTTGATGCAATTTTTTACTTAAAAAACATGAAAGTTTTGATTTTAGTGCAAGCCCTACAGGACGGTTAGAAATAGAATTTTTAACTTTAAATCAAAATTCTCGGAAAAATTACACATTAAAAAATTTCAAAATTGAGTTTTATTTTAAATTTGAGCATGATAGGTGGGAATGTGTTGATAGATATCAAATAATGGTTGTATTAAATTAGAATTTTAATTGTAATTAATAAAATCTGCTTTGTAGTAGTTTTCTTTCATTTTACAATAGCCTTTATCATTTTTATATTCTGCATTTGGATTTAAGCGAATTCAGAATCCTGCAGAACAAAATTTAAATATAAATAAAATGTAGAAATGCAAAATTAGAATAAATAAAAATTCCAGCAATCGATCGTGGACTTGACATGATTAATCAATACGCTCGTAATATCTTTTAATAAGCCGGACTGTAGCAAAACATTTCAATAGGTAAGAATATGGTGGAAGAAAATTAAAACAAAATTAAATTAGAAAATCTGAATAATTATCGCTAACTTATTAAAATTGAAAACAAGCATGTATAGGATTTAAATATTGAAAATTGTGCTACTAAGTACTGTTTGGATAAACTAGTCAATTATCTACAAAAAAACATTCTCGATTAAATGATGTGTATCGTTTTTTCCCAAAAATTAACTGCGTAACACTCAGAGGGAACCAACATTATAAATAACAATTTTAAAGTAAATCATATTTTAAAACTGACCAGTAACGTTTTTACAATCTTCTAATTCAATTTCAATTTGCTCCGTTTTCATCTTGACAATGCAAGCAACTTATTGTTTTCTTTCACATATGTTCAATTTTATGTTCCCGAGGAATCAAGAATCTCGACGTTTCAGAAAATTCTAGTTCTATCTTTCGTATTCAATTAGTTCCAATTCATCCAGTCAAGTTATTGCAGAGGAATCGTTATCGACCAAAATATAGCTCCAACAACACTACTTCACATTGCACCATCATGTAAAACAAAACTGAATTCGGGGGTGCTTTTAATCCTCCATTCAGCACAAAAAAGTAAATATGTTTTGCTCAACTAATGCTTGAAAGCCGCATTAAATTCCTGATTTTGTTCAAAACTTATTCAATTATGGCAATAATTTAACCAAGGCTTTCATTTCAACACCTAACTGTGATGAATATTTGCTCTTCCGAAAACAATTTCGGCTGTCCAGTGTTTCGGTAGCTACGTCCTGTCTTGTAAGGCGCGCGTTTAATGACCAATAAGGTTCATTCGTTGTGCATATGCTAGTTTTTCATTATGAACAATTGCACATTATTTTCTTGATCATTAGTATTCAGTTCGCCCACTCAGAATTTCATAAACTAACGCGTTCCCCTCTAATCATCTATAATTTAAAAAATCATTAATTTGAATTTTTAAAATTATTTATTTGTTTATCATTTATTTATTTAGTTATTTGCTAATTATAAAGAATGTTTTCAAATCTCCGGTCCGAATTACGCAGGCCAATGAATATATGAACGTGTGAACACCGTTGTCTTCTGACTTTTTATGTGCGTATATATATATATATATATATATATATATATATATATATATATATATATATATATATATATAAGTTTTTCACTTATTATTTAAAATACATGCGTTCATGTAATTGTACGCAAATATGATATGTGAATAAGTAATTAGGACTTAAATATATAAAAGAGAGTGTAAATGCGCATGTAGGCTTACCAGTCAATAAATATGTCCAAAAACGTTTAAAAGTAGGATTTCATGTATTCATTTGTGTGATTGTATATAATCATGACTGCAACTGTGTATGTTTTTATGTATGTAATAAGACATGTATATTTGTACGAATTTATGCAATCATGTATGTGATTTATTCGGTTACATGTGTATGCGTGTTTTTATGTATGCTTGTAACAAAATTGGTATTCAAGTATACACTTATCTACGTTTCTATGTGTGTCAACATGTATACATGTATGGTGTATGTTTTCATATATGCATGTATGTATGTGATTGCGCGTGATCATATGTGTATTCTTGTGTTAATGCACTGATATATGCAATTATTTACTTATATATGTATGTATGCGTTTATGTATGAATGTATTCATATCTGTATGTATGTTTGTATGCACATATGTATGTTTGTATATATTCATGTGTGTTCGTATTTATATATTTATGTGTATATGTGTATTCTTATATGTAAATTTTTAAGTATTAATTTGTGCATATATTAACGCTTAAAAATGCATTTCCCTGTTTGTATTAATTTATGTATGCAATTTTTTTGGTATTTGTGTATGCATGTATGCTATCTATGTATATATATATATATATATATATATATATATATATATATATATATATATATATTCAATACTTATGTATATGTATATAGATGGTCTCGTATGACTATTTTGTAATACTTCTGCACTACTGTAGACTGCCATGAACTCGATGATAGAAGTAGACCCTCTCTAAAGAGGTGCTAGTAGTAAAACATAGTAATATATATATATACTTTATATCTCTCATATATATACTGGTTGTACGTATGTACTATTTAAACTTGTATGGATGTTTCTATATATGCAATTATATATTTACGTATGTATGCTTTTGTATATCTATGTACGAATGCATTGATGGTGATATATTTATGCATGTTTGTAATTATGAAATAATTTATACAAGAATTTTTGTATATATGTATAAAAATATGTACATTTGAATATACGCCGAAAATGAACTGAAAAAATATATAACAATTGTTTATGCTTTTAATACAATTATCCAGGCGCTATCACTTGACTTAGTTTTTCCCGAATTGGTACAGATCTTCTCAATTCCCTGTGAATCTGTTTAGGAAATAATATTGTTTTTGAGGCCAAGTTACCTTTAATTTGATTTCGTATTTCAACGTCTTCAACATAGCTAGTCATGAACCAGTAGATTTTTCAACATGGGTTATTTAATGAATTAATTTAGAACATGTGCCCTTTGCGAGCTGAATAAACAATTGTCTGTCTTTCGTCTGCTATTCACCGTCAGAGAATAGCTTTGTTAGTCCAAGATGTCGGAAAGCTCGTCACCACCAGCAATCCATTGTCGAGTGCAAGATAAAATAGCTGTAGGTTAATGTGAACAGCTGCCTATGAAGACATGGTGCAATCTCCCAACACAACCCAGCTTCAAGAAAGAAAAATAAATTAGCCAGAACACCGCATTAACTATAGCTCATCCCAACAATCTGCATGCCGTCAATTCGAAAGTCAATGCATAGTCCAGAACAAAATATGTCAAACATCTGGTATTGGTCGCATAGTAAGAAATTTCGACGGTATGTCTGAGTTTGTTCCGCCTATTCATTTCGCGATCAAACGCTCATAAGTCGGCCAAGAAAGTAGATCTAACACTTTTAAAATTAACTGGATTACACTTAAACAACTCGAACATTATTCAGCACATAAAATAAGCATCCCACATTAGTTAGCAGAAATGATTAAATCGCCTTTATTGTAGTTAGACAGCATATCAGGAAGCATGTATTAGGTGTTGCGAACCTAGTAACAAATTAGTTCAGTTGTGACCAGAAGGATAAACCAAAGGCAGCATGAACGGGGAGTATAATCTCATGCACATTCGTTTCGTGCTTACTGGCGACTCATCAGAGAGCCGGTGTTATGCCCTTAACCACTATATATTTGGTCGAAGTATGTGGAATAATAGGATGGTACAATCTCCTGACGAATGTGAAGCCTGCAATAGTGAAGCTAACATCATATAAAGTCTACGACAATGCGACTTCAACGTACTCATATATATAATACATATATATATATAATATATAATATATGCCGAGTCTGTAAAGGATACCAACACTATGGCTATTGTGTTAGTAACCGATCAAATATATAGTGGTTAAACGGCGTAATACCGGCTCCTACTGATGAGTCGCCAGTAAGCCCGAAACGAATGTGCATGGGATTATACTTCCCGTTCATGCTGCCTTTGGTTTATCCTTCTGGTCACAACTGAACTAATTTGTCACTAGGTTCGCAACACCTAATACATACTTGCATATATATTAGTTCTTCGCAACAAACAATATTTAACTGTAGCATATCAGGAATTTTCCAATCTTTGGGGTGCATCCTTTTTTCCAATTTTCTGCATAACGCTCTTTCGCGACTCTACGAAATTACATTCTCTGTACTTAAATAATTAAGAATTTCGGCCACACGGTTGTTATTCATGATACTTCTTGACTAGGATATTCCAACAATAATAGGAGCTCCGAAATTAAATTCGGTGAGCAATGTCACGGGCATATCGTTTTATTTTAGATACAGGGCATATTTAGGAGAGTTAGCTATTTCTAGATGATCTGCACTTCAAAAGATGTAGATGACATTAATCAATGTGGCAGGATAACCACTGATAACATACATGCCGACAAACTTCATATAAATAATTGTAATTAACAAGAAAGTTGAAATGCGTAGATATGCGCGGTTGACTACGGATTTTATAGGTTGAGCGACAAGTAAAATCAAGCAGAATCTGTGTTTATCAAAAGTCCGTAAATTTGATACAAATAATTGTAATATTCACCCACCCAGCTAATGATTACATAACTATATTTAATATAGATATGTTGTGTAAAATGTGTAAACCTTTTTTGTCACTTTATACGAAATGTGCAGGCGATTTGCCAAGTAATTATTTTATACGCAAAAATTCTATAGTTTTCCATTGTTTTCTAAAAAATAAACATGTCAAAAGAATGGCTTATGTAAGTGCGAATGAAAGAGGTTTTGATTTGTTATCCGTGTTGTGAAGTAAATTTGGATTAGTTTTTATCCCACCCTCGCGCACTTCATTTAAATAATTCAAAGATGTCACTACGCAACGATATGGTCGCGAACTCAGTCGCTATATTGAGCCTGGCTCGTAGCAAATTCATTGCAAATATTATTGGCTAGGAAGAGACTTCGTACTTTTTTAAGCCTTTGCCTTGTTTTCATAAATGTCGTAGCTGTGGAGACTGTACGCAAACTTGTGACTTGATTGCCGAAAGACAGGGTGATTTCCACTAAAAATTAATCTTCATTGAAATTATGATACCGTTGTATACGTTATAGGATGCAATTACAGAGAGCTCAGCATAATCATAGGCCTATAGAGCATACGAAAATGCGCGTTATATAGGCGATCACTTGGTTTGCAATATTAAACGGATAATTGTGGCCTAAGTACTGAGATATAGTACATCTATTGAAATTGTGCGGCTCGGATAAATTCGCTCTCTCGTCCTAAATTGAAAGCAACCGTTTGATTGAAGGAGTTTCCGTGTTTCGCACCTGGATTAATTGAAATTACCTGATCTGCGTTTTGACTAACGCAGCTTTCATTGTTCGAGTAATTTTCTTTTATCAATATATTTCGGCCCACCTTACCGTAGGCCTTCATCAGTTGCATCTCACGAAACAAATGAAGCAAGTGTTTTATTTCCTCTAGTCATGATATTTATATACCTCACACTGATCTTTCATTAGATATTCGCGTGTCATATGTGTGTGTCTGTGTGCATTTTTCATAACCGTTGTTGTCATCTAACTAATTTAGACCAGAGTGGCTGAATAATAATTTATCAATTGCATACAATAACTATTCGTTTTTTTACACACTCAATGTAAATGACGTAACTGAGATGGGGGAGACCCATAATTCAGAAACACCCGTCATAAAAACATTCCATGAGTGATAAAACCAGAAGTCCGAAAGACTAATGCACACGTTAAATTACAATTCAAACCACTAGGCTGTGCTCAAGATAGATAAGTTAATAACAGTTAATGGCGCACGCCACGCATGTGCATGTGTATGTGTATGCATGACTATTTTGATACACATATACGTACATCTA
>JAQBSW010006474.1:0-48269 GCA_029291075.1 Eudiplozoon nipponicum | reverse complement strand
GACTACGTTATTGCTTGTCCCCCGTCAGAGCCTGGCTATATTCGATTTCTGAATATGTCCATATTTTAATTATATTTCCTAGTCTACGTATTTTGATTGGATACACGCATTCCCCAATATAAAAAAAACCTCGAATCGTAAACAGATATCTCATATATTCCAGGTGTATTCAGGACTTGCATTACTTCGCTACCGTTTTGATTTTGTTTATAGCTTGTAACTAAACAAACATTGTTTGCTTGGGAAATGATAACAATTATTTAAGTCAAGGTTACGATCTTCATATAAACACTATTCGCGTAATATATAAACATTTTAAAGTATAATCTAAGAATTGTATAATGTTAAAACGGCATTGCATTCAGTAGACTGCTTTCGTCCATATTGGGAACTTGCTCTAACCACCGAGTCACCCTGCCGCACACTTCGCACAATTTTCACGTATTCTTTGTTAGCCTTCCCTCAATGTGGTGCCTATGTGACATCTCTTTTGACCTTAAATTCCAAATAACTGACCCCATTCTGTCATTAAGTTACAGACAACTCAATACCTAGGGAAGCGGTATTGAATTGTAAAGTTATATAATAAAAAGAATAATGATAATAATTTTATTTCTAAAGTGAAGTAACATATGCTCCAACTAAACGAAAGACTACCCATGAAAAATTATTTATTATATAACTGCTAATTGGTTGTAGCTTTCAGCGGAGTAGCTTAGTGATTAGAGTAATAGATTCAAAGAAAAACGTGTCCAGGTTCGAGCACTGTCCGCGGCACATTCTGGATAGAACGTGACGAGTTCCAAATAAGAACGAAAACCATCTACTGGATGAATTGCTTTTATGAATTATACAATTCTTATTTTATGCTCAAAATACATATGTATACAATGGGACTAGTTTTTAAAAAAATTCGCAACCTTGATTTAAATATAGCTGATAATTTCCATACCATGATACTTTATTTTTGAAATTCATTTTCATGCTTTGCCTGATGCACACAATTTTCAGTTGTGTACTAACTAAAGTTTCTTGGTTAGCCTTTCCTGTAGTTAGAGCCTATTTTAGCCCTAAAGTTCCAACTAACCATCGCCAATCTGTCATTATAGAACAGATACAAATATACATGGGGAAGTGGTATTGAAATGAAAATTTATATTATTAAACGAACATTGGTTGTGCGGGTGGTGATAAAAATTACTTTTAATCAAATTTACGATTTTTATATAAACATCTGACCAATTATTTACACACATTTGTCAGTATGAGCTGAGAATTTTTTAGTTAGGAAATGGCAATTCATTCAATAGATCGAACTGTACAGAGTTTCTCGCGGACAGGACACGAACTTGGGCACGTCTTCTTCGGTATCAAGTGCGCTAATCATTGAGCCACCAAGCCGTATACTACACACAATTTTAACTTGTATACTAACTTATGTTTCTTCGTTAGCCTTTCCTTTTTGACTTCTCTTTAGACCTCCCTTTCCAACTAACCACCTATAATCTGTCACTATAGTACAGAAATCACGCTACCTAGGGAAGTGTTATTAAATTGAAATATTATATAATTAATCAAGCATTGATTTTAACTTTATATCTAAATAGATTCCACATATGCCCCACCTAAATGAAAGGCTAACCAAGACAAATGATTTAGCATATAGGTGCTAAGTGTTAGAAGCTTGCGGCGAGGTAGCTTAGTGGTTAGAGAAACTGATTCAATGACAGACTTTCGTAAGTTGGGGCCCAGTCTGCAGCGCATTCTGGATAATACGTGATGAGTTTCAAATAAAAACGAAAACCGTCTGCTTTCTGATTTCATGTTTACATTATACATTGCTTAGAGCATACGGACAAATGTAAATACAATGGGACTGGTGATTGCATCAAGATCGCAACCCTAATTTAAATCATCTTAATCACTGCTCGCGCAATCAATGTTCGTTTAATTATATAAATGTTCAATTCACAACTACATTCCCAGGTAGCGTGGTGTCTGTTCTCTAATGAAAGATTTTGGATGGTTAATTGGAACATTAGTTCTAAAATATGCCTTATAGACTCCACCTAAAGGAAAAGCTAACCGAAAGGCATTCGTTTGTTTTAATTGAAAACTGTGAGTAGCGTGCGGCAGTGTGGCTCAGTGGTTTGAATAACAAATTCAAAGACGGACGGAAAATGCTGGATAGTATGTGTAGAGTTCCCCGAAATGAAAAAACCATTCTACTGGATGAATTGCTTTTTACATTATACAACTCTTTGTTTATACATAAAAATATATGTTTAATGCGGGACTGGATGTAATTCATAGATCACAACACTGACTTAAATTTAGCTGTTAATTTAGATACCATAATGCTATATTTTTGTAATTCAGTTTCACGATTTTCCGGATGCATTTAACAATGAAAACTTCTTAGAGTCATTTTCGTAGTCTTTTCTGTTAAATTAATCCGATAACCATTCGTTGTTTCAGTTGCTCTGTTACAATATCTCTGTATTACAATTATACCATTTAAAAACTTGTTTATATCATAGACTTTTTAATTGAAAATTTTCATTATCTGCGTGCGGTTAGAAAATAAATTTAGTGATTTACTAAAGTATCTGTTCTTAAAATTGACAATTGATCTTCAGTTTTACATTCAGGAGTGATAGTACATCTTATCGTTCTTTTCAATTAAAAATAGTATTTCTCCTTGTTAATTTTCTAAATCAAAACATTTCTCGAAGATACTATTCCGTGAGTCTAAATTATGAAAATGTCATCTATAAATCAAACAAACGAGTTGTGATTGAGTGCTTCTTTTGCCAAACCTGTTTTAAAAATAATGCTTGGGTATGCTGCGACCGGGATATATTTAGGGACGCATTTAACATGCTCATAGAATTTTTTTCTGAATATAAATTTGGTAAAGTACACAAATACATATAATATATCTTCAATACTTCTTAAATCCGGGATCCAAAATAGAAGTATTTTTTTGAAATTTAATTGCGGAGTGCCAGCTTCATATTCTCCAATGCCGCGTTTTGCGTACGCGGGTAATAGCTTTGCACGGACAGTTTTACAAAGATCCGATTGATCCAATTTCGTTTTGTCTTCGATCGGGCTGAGTTTGTATTCGTCCCAATGGAAATGAAGTTCTGTCACATCTTCGTTTACTGGCGACGTTTCGGAACAGAAATCCCCGTTCCATCTTCAGGCCCAATTTCCACATATATACACAGCACAATACTCACAATAGCAGATTTAAGCAAATGTGGTAACCTCGTTCCAAAACCGTTCTGCTTATATTTTTTTGACTCACCACTGGTTTTAAACATAGATGCCACAGTCGCCACACTTATGAATCAGCACAAGAGGAAGAAGATGCAGATCGTTAGGCAAGCGTAAAATACCTCGTTCCTTGATAAATGTTTAAAATTTAATGTTATACTGAAATGTTTTAGGTTTAAACTTTCATTCGTGTTGGATAAAGTAGGAAATACTCTTAAGCATGAGCTTTGTTTACATGTAATAAAAATATCGATTAATAAACTAAACAAACGTAAATTTGAACTGATTGGAGAGAAGATTAAAATAAGATCTTTCTTACTCACGAGATTACATATGTTGGATTTCAAACATATTGAATATTTCACAGACAAAACGAGAGATAATGAAATTTAAAAAATTAAACAAAGGCATTAAAAAACTAGCATACTTGGGATGTAATTGCCCTTTGAGAAATAAGAGAATTGATGGGGTCATGTCCAAACGTTTAGTCAATTTATCAAAAATGGATCTCAAGGAAGACCAAAAACAAATTCTTAATCTTGGACTTAATACTGCAATCCCTATTGATTACGTTCTTAGGAATGAAAAGATTACGGACACAGTAAAGATTTCCCAGTTCCTCCCAGACAAAGATAAGACTAGGTTTGAATTGGATGTGTCCAAAGTGGTGTTAGAACATAAAGAGGTGAGATGCAAGCCGAGTTATGATCTGAAACGCTTAAGAGCAGAATTATTATCCAATAAATTAATATGTCTTAATGTGGATAAAGGTGGTCCAACGGTACTAATGAACCGGTCAGATTATGAACTTAAAGTGTATGAACAATTAAATAATTTCGAGGTTTATAATAAAATAAATAAAGATCCATGTGATAAGCTGCAAGGACAAGTAAAGACTATAATTAATAGAATGATTGAGTCAGATGAATTAGATCCAGGACTTGGGAATTCATTAATACAACGTGATACAGTCCCTCCGAGTGTTTATAGTCTAGTGAAGATTCATAAACAGGGGAATCCACTTAGATTAATCGTTAATGTACAAAACTCACCGACTTATAGATTTTCTAAATTTATATGCAACAGAATTAGAAAATATACTTATTTCATAGATTATACTTTGAAGAATACATATGATTTTATTGACATTATTAGTAGATATAATTTGAATGATAATGATAGAATGGCTAGCCTGGATGTTGTATCGATGTATACTAATACCCCCGGTACAAGCAGCATTATATATATATATATATATATATATGGAAGAGAAACCAAATTTAATAAAGTGGGTAATAAACAGTTTCTTTCGAGACTATTCAACAACAAATTAAGGATGTGTATTAAGTGTTGCGCACATAGTAACCAATTAGCTCAAATTGCACCAGAAAGATTAACAATAGTCAGCATGCATTTCCTGCTTACTGGTGAATCATCGTTAGGGACCGTTTCTACGCCGTATACCCACTAAATATTTTGTCAAGCAATGTTCGTTTGATCCTCGCTAGTCAGTTTGCCGTCGTACTCTGATGATCATCATGGAAGGTCGAAACGCGTCAGTGCATTGCGAATGGCGGTAGTTTTGTTATGTTGTTCGAGGACTGGTTAAATACAATGGGATTGGTGTTTACTTCAAGCTCGCAATCTTGATTTAAAGAATTGTTACCACTATCCGCGCATTCAATTATTGTTTAATTGTATTGCCTATATATAAAAATATAATGTTCGTGACTGCAGAGAAATTTATGCAGCCGAAATTTCCAGTCACGTACAATGTAGGCATGCCTACTAGAGGTGAGAGACGCATATCCAATTTTGCTTTCCATATATATGCAATGCGGTTTGATCCTCGCTAGTCAGTTTTCCGTCCTACTCTGATGATGATCATGGAAGGTCGAAACGCGTCAGTGCGTTGAGACTGGCGGTAGTTGTTCGAGGACTGGTTAAATACAATGGGATTGGTGTTTACTTCAAGCTCGCAAACTTGAATTAACGAATTAATACCACCATCTGCTCAATCAATTATTATTTAATAGTATCAAAGACATTATTCTGAATTCGTTAGTATATTCGATCATCCCATCTCAACTGTACATTGGTCGTTATTAATCCTCTTTTCGCTATGTCAGTCTTCGTTTTGCGCGATTTAGGCCACTTCTTTTGCTTAACGTCATGAGGTGTGTCATCGCATGACCTGTGAGTAGAACATGTTCGCAAATTGCCGATGTTTGTGCAGGAACTGCACCCCTCTTTAATTTTTTTGAGGGAGATGCTGATTTATTCAAGTTTCACGCATTTTTTATCTGCCGTTATACTGAGCATTGCAGGTACATTGAAATTTGTATACAGACAGAGGTGTTGACGTCATAGAGAGGCTAACTTTTTCATTTGTACGCATCAGTATTGTTGTGTTGAACACCACTCTCGCCTGTATTGATGGAAACTGTGCTTTAGTCGCTCGAACTAGTTTTCTTTAGAAAATCTCAGGTGGAAGATTACCTCCAAAGGAAACACTAAGAGTTAATATATTTTTTATTTTTTCCCTTCCAAATTGGTCTCGATTTTGTCGCGATAGCCATTATTTCTCAACGATTCGTGATGCAAATTTAGCCATAATTCAATGTGGTTCGGTAAAAAAAATCCTGCGTATTCGTACTTCCAAATTAATTATCAGGTTCCTTTTGTGCGCCCTTGGGACACTACTGAAATAATGATTATACTGCCCAGTCTAGCTTGATTTCTTGTGAACTGACCTTGAGATGATACCTTATTCATGTCTCGTTATTTCTACATCTAGAAAGGATAAATACCCGTCTTTTTCTTCTTCTATTGTAAACTTAATTGCTTGGTCTACCTTGTTTTTGTGATCTAGCAATGCACCTGTATCTTCATCCTTTTCAACGACCATGAAAGTATCGGCAACTTAGCGTAGGTAAGAATCAATTCTATTGATAAATGGCTTTAATCCAGTTGTTTTTACATGATGCATGTATATGTCTGCCAATACTGGTCCAAGAGGACTATCCATACCTATGCTGTCAAATTGTCTGTAAAAGACTCCTTGGAATACAAATTTTAAGTTGGATGTACACAATAAAAGTAGTTATTTTATGTCGTCCTCTTCTATCAGTGTTTCCGCTCCAGATATATATATATATTCACACAGGATATTTATAGTTTTGTTTAATGGAATACTAGTAAAGCGGGACTTTATATCGAGGGACAACATTTTCATTTCTTTCAAATTCAAGTCGCGACTTTTTCCACAAATTGAATGCTATCCTCTACCACGCGCTCCATTCTTTCTTTCTTAGTAGGTTTTATAATCCGGAATAATAATCTGGCTGCCCCGTGATGCGGAGAATTCACCAAAGATAAATTGGTCTGAAATGAGGAAGTCTGCCATTGTTGGTCATTTTGAGAACCTTAGGCAATCCATATAATATCGGTCGCGATGGACCTACTGGCTTTGTATGTTTAAATTCTGTAATAAATGAATTTTTGTGCTTTATGTCGATTTCTTGTTTAGCTTTGACCTGCGAAATAATTATGTTTAGAATCTTCGTTATAGAATTTTCTAATTTTTCTGTAGTTTCACGTAGTACCTCTTCGCGTTTAAATATGGTTTTGTTGCTCAGAATTTGTAACAGTTTTACTATAGTCCGTGGAGTTCATTAACACTACGCCTGTTCCTTTGTCTGGCTTCATTAGTCTGATTTTAAAAGAAATAAGTTGCGCGACAGGAAATAAACAATTTACCTGACTTTCGGATTGCGTACCGAAATATTTGAATCCACTGTCATCATGATTTTTGCAGATATTTCGACCTCTAATTACGGAGGTCTTTTTCAATGCCAAACACATCACACACTTAGTTGACAATCAATATGTCAAGTGGAAATATTAATTTAAACCGCCTCATTTATACTTGTTTTTAGATCTCTTAAGCATAACGTTTTTTTATAAAAATGTTAGGAAAGTGTATGTTAAATTGGTTTGTGTATGTGTCTACATGTATACACTCTTCGCAATGAGGTTACAGTGATATAATGACAATTAATGACAACTCACTAGATAAGCGTACGTCATGCCTGTGTGTATGTGTTCTCGTTTGCTTTAAATCAAGTTTGCGAGCTTGAAGTAAACACCAACCCCATTGTATTTAACCAGTCTACGAACAACATAACAAAACAACCGCCAGCTGCAACGCACTGACGCGTTTCGACCTTCCATGATCATCATCAGAGTACGACGGCAAACTGACTATCGAGGATCAAACCGCATTGAATATATATGAAAATCAAATTTAGATATGCGGCTCTCACCTCTAGCAGTCTTGCAGTGCGTTGCAGCTGGCGGTAGTTTTGTTATGTTGTTCGTAGACTGGTTAAATACAATGGGGTTGGTGTTTACTTCAAGCTCGCAAACTTTATTTAAAGCATTGTTACCACCACCCGCGCAATCAATTATTGTTTAATTGTATTGTATGTATATGTATATGTGGCGAAAGCTGCAAACAGTTAATGTTCGTGACTGCATAGAAATTGTGCAGCCGACATTTCCAGTCAAGTTCAATGTATGCAAGACTGCTAGAGGTGAGAGCCGCATTTCTAAATTTGATTTCCATATATATTCAATGCGGTTTGATCCTCGATAGTCAGTTTGCCGTCGTACTCTGATGATGATCATGGAAGGTCGAAACGCGTCAGTGCGTTGCAGCTGGCGGTAGTTTTGTTATGTTGTTCGATGACTGGTTAAATACAATGGGATTGGTGTTTACTTCAAGCACGCAAACTTGATTTAAAGAATTGTTACCACCACCCGCGCAATCAATTTTTGTTTAATTGTGTTCTCGTTTGTTTTGAATTGAGGAGTAATCAGTTAATGCAAGTGTACACTCATCCCAGTGAAATTACAGCGATTTGGCAACATCTGACTATTCACTGGATAATCGTGTTTGTGTGTATGTGCGTGAGCGTTTACTTAAAACTGAGAGCTAATCTGTTACATGTAATTACAGGCAAGTGTAACGGTCATACAAGTAAAACTAAAATGATAACTGTCATTTCCTAACTGCACACGTCAGACCTATTTACACACTTACTTTTCTAAATGAAGTAATTACGAGTGGCATTTCGGTGAGGAGGGGCATGACACTATTAATAGAGTAAATAATTAATAGGTAGCAAAATTAAATTATAAACGGATAAAGTGTTTCAATAGGGTAGAAAGTTAAATTAAACGGTACGTAAAAGAAATTAAAAATTGCCTGATAAAGAAGATACTAGTAATAGTGCAAAGAAAATAAAATAAAAAAATAAACCTTGCCATCATGTATAGATAAATGTATGTTAAAGGCGCTACACTAACAACAGAACGTAATACAACAGATAAAATAAGATAACAAGTAATCAAGGATGAAATAATAAGATAATCAAAATAAATTAGGCGATATTGAATTAATCAATCTCCACCACTGTAAGTTAATATCAGTCCAGTGTTCTTATTCTTTTACTTGAGCGAGTTTCTGATTCTGATTCTGATTCGTGCAATCTTCGTTTTCTACCATTAGTGCTGTATTCCAAATAGGACCTAGTGATTTTTCTACGGCTGTTTCATTCATTATGTCATTTCTCGATTTAATTTCGATGGATTCTCTAATCAGTCTAGTCGATCTGCTACGGCTACAAATTGATATACGTCTGCACCCATCCCAATTAATTGTGTGTCCTGTCTCTACTGTATGGCGTGCAAGATCTGATCTATTAACATGGGCATACTTGCATGCGGTTTTATGTTCCCCTCTTCTAACCTTAATTGGGCGCATGGTTTCACCCACATACATCACGTTACAGTCGTTACATGGAATTTCATATACTCCTGATGTGTCTAGCGGTTCTATTTTTTCCTTTTGGTTGGGAAGTATAATACCTAGGGTAAGGGTCTTTTTTAAAATAGGACGTATATTGTATTTTGATGCTACCATTTTTATTTTCCTACTTAGTTTAGATTCAGGTATAACCATTACCCTCCGGTCATCTTTTAATTTATTTGACTTCACGTACTTCATGATGACAGTGGATTCAAATATTTCGGTACGCAATCCGAAAATCAGGTAAATTGGTCTGATTTGTTTGTTTCGTTGTAGCTCATTTAGTTTCTCCAGATGCCTTTTAGTGACCAGTTTATTGACTTTGAATGTGCGCACATATTGGCCATATGTACTTCGGAGGTCCGATTTAAAGAGCGAGCTGTCGTAGTTTTCCGTTGATTTTTGATTTGTAGCATCTTCAAAAAAGCATTCAATTGATACCTGCATATGCATTTCATTACGTTCGCTTATTCTACTTTTCATTATACAGTATTTCGGCTCATGAGAGAGAACTTCATTTTTTGTTTCGTTAATTTGATGTCAGTTAAATTAAAAGTAACTTTACTTGGATTCTGAGGAAATTTTTTGACTTTAGAAAATTGCACTGCATTGTGCGCTAGTTTTTTCATCACTCTCTTCCACACACCTTCTGTAATCTATGCCACCTCTTTTAAAAGATTAATTCGAATTTAATCTTCTATTATGTGTAGTTTCGACTCTGTAGATAGACAGTTAATTTTGTAGCTATTCGCTTTTACTTCCTCTTCTTTCGATGACATTTTCTAGAATGCGGCGATGAATATTCTCTGATTGATTCCAACGCTTAATCACGTTTGTTGGGATTGTTTCCCGACATTGAAAATTTTTATAATACACCACGCGTTCCACACATTCACCATATCTACACGAATCGGATATATACGCATTAATAATCTTTCGTGGAATAGGGTAACCAGGATGCTTTAATAAATTTGTCGATACAAGTTTCACCATTTTTTAAATATGAGAACACTACAACGTACTCCAAGTAATAATATTTATTAATACATAATATTTCTACCGGTATCTACAGCCGTTATTCTGGATTCGTTAATATATTCCATGCAGTACGTTGTTGTGTTCTATATATATATATATATATATATATATATATATATATATATATATATATATATAGGGTGTGTGTGTAATTATTCGCAATTTTTTCCCAGAGGAATACATGAAAACACGTTACATTTGGAATTTGATTTTTAGACAATGTGTTCAGTTTTTGCGGAATTGTTCTTCCCAATGCAAGTTGTGTTTATCACGTGCTCCCAGTCATCACGGAGATTAAGATGGCTTGAATTCGGTAATGAGGGCTGATAACGAAAAGATTGAAAAAACGTTCATTTTATAACGTATAATCAATGAATAACATTTTGTGTAGAGTGAGTGTGAGTTATTTATAAATTCAATTCATACATTAATAGCAACCGCAGATAAAAGCTTATAGGCAAATTAATTTCATTTTATATATCTCACTACTTAGTAGATTTTATATAAAATTAACATTTATTTCCAACAGATATAAAACTTTTTGTTTTGGTGGAGGAATTCACTTAGCGTTATTCCAATTCCATTTGATCTCGAATAAAACGCTCATATTAAGAAAAATTAAAACAAACTAATTAATGCACGATGTAAAATTACCTATAATCTAACATTTGCATGTGGCAAATACAAAAGGTATATACGTGAATAACATTTTGAATTGGCTGCGTTTTACACCCCGCGGCCAGAAATCTTTTTGTCATTTTCATGTACGCATGAATATTTTTGTGTTTGCTTTCATATTAGTGCGTATTTCTTTTTGATGTTCGTTTGCATGTCAAAAATATATGACCACTTTCTGTCGATGCGTTGGCACTGCCCATTGGCGCTTGTTCTTTTGGATATATAGATAAATTACCTGATCCTTAATCTACCGGCTGGAGTATTTGCATCCACTGTCTACAATTTGACTCCGGATATATCGACTTCCGGTTTTGGAAAACATGTAATGACTTACAAAACCTGAAGTCGATATATTTGGAATCAAATTGTAGACAGTGGATACAAACACATTGTTGGGTAGAACAAGAATCAGGTAATTAATCTATTCCCTGTCTCGCAACATATTACTCTAATTTAGATACACAAAATGGTTTCCCAGCCATAGCTGACGAAATTACCTGATCTGCGTTTTGACTAACGCAGCTTTCATTTTTCCAGTAATTTTCTTTTGTCAAGATATTTCGGCCTAACTTACCGTAGGCCTTCATCAGTTGCATTTCACGATACAAATAAAGCAAGCGCGTTATTTCCTCTTGCTTAAATTTGTTTCGTGAAAAAAACTGATGAAGGCCTACGGTAAGTTAGGCCGAAATATCTTGACAAAAGAAAATTACTGGAACAATGAAAGCTGCGTTAGTCAAAACGCAGATCAGGTAATTTCAATTAATCCAGGTTCGCAACAAAGAACTTCCTTCAAAGCTGACGAACATCGTTCATCCGGAGCATAATATTTTCAGGCGCTAGAGTCGAACAGTTCTTACTGCAACTTAAGCTTGTCCACTGTGTCTGACATAAATAAACGCACACACACATGCATCTTAGTTTACATACATATATGCACACACATTCATATTCAGAGGCAGTAGAAACGCAATCATATGTTCTTAAATGCGATGAACTATAACACAAACATTTATTTATTATGCTTCGCACACTTAGTATGAAATAATTTTATACCTGAATTTTATCATGATTTAAACAAGAAATGAGTAACAGGAGTACGCCTTAGCCAGGAGGATGTGTTGTCCGTTGTATCTAAAGGTCGGTTAATGGAGAATATTTATTTTTTCTCCATTATCCTGGACCTGGTGTAATTGACATTGTCGATAGATATTAATTGTAACGTATGTGTGTGAGTGCGTGTGTGTAATTTGATGCGGCAATGTGACTGATGTTGTGTAATTTAAGACAGCAATGTTAATATGGACACTATTCCCATTCTCTTATTCAGTGCGTCAGTGGGAAAATTCCCTTTTCAGGCCCTGCAAACACGTCTACATTGAGCACAATTAACTGTTTTAGTCACTCCAGAATATCCGTTATGGTGCAGCGCTCATGGGATCCGTGGATTACAGGTTCACCTGGCAGTCTTATGTGTCCTCCATAGACCATGGTCATTGATGCGAATTCTGTAGCTGTTGAGACTGTAAAGCGCATGGCCCGGTCGCCGAAAAGTAATTTGTCTCTCCACGTTCCCGGGCTCTCGTGACACCAACATCGCAGTACCTCTTTCATCGTCCTCGTAAGCTGTTGTACAAGTTAAGTCAGACACGAAGGAGTCCATCATTCTTTGGAATACTTCCGGCGCGTTTTTAAGACCAAATGAATTGGAAATGACATTGGGATGCCTGTAATGCTAACTTCCACCGGTCTTCGGGCCGCACGCCAATTTTCCAAAAACCCTGTTTAAGATCAAGCACGGCAAACCATTTGCTTCCGGCTAGCTGTAGGAACAGATCACGCAGAGCCGGCATGGGATACGGGTCAGGTTAAGTCACTGAGTTTAATTGCCGGAAATCAGCCGCCGGTCGGAGCAAACCATCCTTTTTCGTAAGGTAAACCATCAGAGCTCGAAAAACAGATGATGCCAGTTGAAGAAAGCCTGATTCTATCATTTCTTGGGTTGCTCGAGTCGCTGCTGATAATTTCTTTGGAGGAGCACCATATAATTTTTGTGGTTTGTAACCTTCATTTAGTTCTAGACATAGCTTAAACTGGTCGACCGTCGGCCCGGGAAATTCGCCGAAATCAGGCAGTTGGAATATAATGTTATATTGGTTTCGAAGATTTTTCCACCACCCAGGCAGACAACAGGTTTCCTCTTGCATCTTAGGGGTACATATTGACTTCATTGAATTTATTCTCTCAGGCCTCGATATGCATACACGCTTATTTTGAGTCTATCGTCTTAACCCATTTTCTAATGAAATCAAGTCCCAATAAGGGCGTTTGCGTATTCGCAACAACAAAAGACATATGATAGACATTTTCATTTATTAACAACTTCGTGTTCCACTCGCCCGCAGCCACCATCGTAGCGCTCGATGCCTGACATAAACTTGCTCTCGTAGGTTTTACGTTGTTCAATGGCCAAATCAGTGGTAATAGAGACACATCAGCTCCAGTATCCAATTGCATTATTACTGGCTGTCAGTTGAAGAGTTCTAAAAATGTAACTTTAATAAAAATCCTTACATTTGGCAATGTCTCCCACACTTCCTTTTCTTCAAAGGTCATCTGGTTCGGACCACTATTTTGCTTGTTCTGCTGGTCTTCATTCGATCTACCCCTAGGAGCTCCCGAAGGATTAATATTTGTGCCCTGATCTCGCCTTCCTTAATTTGTGAGGTTGTGAACCCTGTTTCCCCACTGAACTGGCTGTTTACGAGGAGCAGTACATTGGTTTTGCTGACGCTTATACGCCGTATTCGTCGAAGATGGAGTCCTTATATATTGGCTTTTCTTCCAGGCCACTGGCTGTTGTCTTCGGTCGCGGAATTGATTATTATGTCGCGAAGAATTCCAGTACGGTATGTCGCTCCTGCCAGATGTTATAACGGGACCCACGCGTGGTGTTGCAGCTGCCACTTTGTTTGTCATCATGGCAGAAATTTGAAGAGCCTGAAGTCTCTCTTCAAGGCCTCCCTGGGCGCTCGATATTGCACCATATATGGTAGGATCCAGCAGCATGAACATGATGGCCTCATGCGGTTGCAACCCGGGTAAAGACTCAGTAAGCTTCGAAAACCAACGCTTGATACGTGCCACGGTGTCCATGGGCATCTCACCCAGTAATGGTTTCAGACTGTATAATTCTGTGAACACCTCCTGATGCCTGGCCCGGCAATGATCCAACACTCGTCTTTTGTACTCTTAATACGTGAGGTCAAACGGCAATTCCAATTGGACTGCTACTGTACGGTCCACTAATTCCTGGACAGCCACACGCACAATAGGTGCTTCTAATGTAAATTCTTTGGCTCGAACTGATGCTTCAAATTTTTCTAACCACAACTGTGGCCTTTCCACATCTAGTGGTGCCAGCATGGGCTTAAACTCTGATGACGGTCTGAAATAACTCGTCGATTCGGCTGAAAACGCCGGCATATTTCCTCCTGATTCCTCTTCGGCGCGGTCGCCATTGTTGTGTCCACCTATATTGGATGGTCCACGTACATGTATGTCGTCTGTGTTTATTATCAGCGTATCGTCCAGACGAGACTTAATTATGCCTAAATCTGCAGTTAAATTATTCATTTGAGAAGTCAGTCCCTGAATCAACGTTTCCAACCCATCAGAAGCCATTTTAAATGTACCACACATGCTTTATTTTTACTCAATTATATATAGAATTTTGCTCGCAAAACGAGCATCGATTTAATAAAACAAATTTACAAATATTAATTAATTTATGTTCACTTCGGCTCGATTTCTGCTTTTATCATTGGGCTGACTGCCTCATTCTTATACAGCCGCTTCTGCGAGGAATTTCTGTTGAAATAATGTCTGCCCTAGATAAGACTCTTTGTTCAGTATTTGTCTTAAAGGTGGCTATTGCCACAATAATGATTAAAAACTCCCGTGTAATCATTGATTATTCATTTATACTACTTTTTGAAATGTGAAGGCAGCTGTAAGAAGTTAATGATCGCAACTGAACAAATCAAGATGCCGTTATTTCTAGCCATGTACAATGCATGCGTGTCTGTTGAAGGTGAGAATCGTATATGCTATTGTGCTTTCTTTGACCAGCGCCAGTCGGTTTGCCGTCGGGCTCCGATGATAAGCACGAAAGTTAAAAACACGTCAGTAAGTGTGATTGACGGTTTTTTGCAACTTCATACAAGGGGTTGGATAAAATGGTAATTTATTTTATATCAAACTCTGTACTTGACTTTGTGCACCATCCATGCATGCATTGAATGTTCAAATTTATATGGTATGTCTATCCGACGACAGATATAAACTTTTTAAGATCGTGACTGCACTTTATTTTCACGCGAACACCCAATGACACTGATAATACTTTAACTCTCTTAACCTAAATTGCAATTCAATTGGCAATCCATAGTTGATTATCGAATGTGGGGCTATCAATTTACACCACATCGGATCGAACTATGCTAACATCTACATCCGTGTCTATTAAGAATTTTAAAGCACTTAGTCTATCCGCTATGACGAACTTATTGTTGCTATACCCAGCAACCTCTTCGAAATTGTCATTCAGCCGCAATCTAACAGATTTTAGGACTGAATAGTTGCGCATTTATTCCACCGAAGCTTGCGACCCTAACTTTTATGAATTTAGGATGCCTCCAATATGCACTACTTGGAACCTAGCATGCGCAACAACCTATGGCCCCTACTAGCTGCGAATCAACTGGTTGCCGGCAACTTCCATAGTTCCACAGGACGAATACTTTCTTTCTATCGGGGACCATCCTATCGTGCAATCATGCATGCTTCGCCATGACACTTGTCAAACTCAGCAAAATGCACCACTCGCGTGGTCCTTGAGCACCCTTACGCGATTCGCTTCCCCGAAGTTTGAAAGTATTCCTTTGACACGGAGAATTTTCCCTACTTCTGTTGAAAATTTCCATCTTGGGTATCAAATCCCATCCCGTCGGAGGGTACTTATATAATTCTCTTAGGTCAAGAGTCTCTCTGAGATATGCCTGGGATACTTCTCAAGGCACGAATCTATTGTTGTTTTATTCAACTTAAGTTCCTTCTGGCGATACATTTTATCCAACCCTTAAAGTATTTTAGTCACTCTAGTTCCAATGTATCATAAACATTTCTGATGTTTCCTAATGTGGCAGGCAATTTTGCTACAAAAATATTGTTGACAACTTCTTGAGAAATATAAAGCCCGATTGATTTCGAACGCCTTTGGTCACTACCATAAGGTAGCCTCTGAGATACAAGGCTCAAATAATACATATATACGGTGTGATCACCTAAATTGGAAATATCTCCTAAAGTAAATTTCTTAAGTCCTACTATTAATTGCTCTGGATCATGAACACTTTGCTAGTTGGCCATATTGTTATGACAATAAGTGTGCTAGTATATATTAGGTGTTGCGAACTCAGTAAGAAATATGTTCAGTTGCGACCAGACGGATAAACCGAAGACATCATGAACGGAAAGTATAATCTCTTGCACATTCTTTTCGAGCTTACGGGCGACTCATCAGTAAGAGCCGGTATTACGCCCTTTAACCACTATATATTTTGTCGAAGTATGTTAGATAACAGGACAGTACAATCTCCTAGACGAATGTGTAAACCTGCAATAGTGAAGCTAACATCATATAAAGTCTACGAAAATGCGACTTCAACGATAACTCACACTATATAATATATATACCAAGTCTGTAAAAGATACTAACACTATGGCTATTGTGTTAGTAACCGATACCAACATTATTGTACCGAAAAGGTACATGGTACTAACACTATGGTTTCCGAGTCGGAACATGGTACCAACATGATGGATATCAATATATGCTACATTTTACCGAAATTGAGAATTACAACAATTTCTGAATACCTGCTACTTCAGTAAATCCTTACACCCTGGCCTTGATCGATATCAGTTATCAAATTTCGCGGTAAGCATGACATCATTCAATTCAATATATAACAGTAAAATACTGTTTGTTGCGGACAACTAATATATATGCAAGTGTGTATTAGGTGTTGCGAACCTAGTAACAAATTAGTTCAGTTGGGACCAGAAGGATAAACCAAAGTAAGCATGAACGGAAAGTATAATCTCATGCACATTCGTTTCGTGCTTAAATGCGACTCATCAGTAGGAGCCGTATTACGCCCTTTAATCACTATATATTTGGTCGAAGAAGGTGGAACAATAGGATGGTACAATCTCCTGGACGAATGTGTAAACCTGCAATAGTGAAGCTAACATCATATAAAGTCTTCGACAATACGACTTCAACGCTAAATCACACTGTTTAATATATATACGGAGTCTGTAAAGGATACTAACACTATGGCTATTGTGTTAGTAACTGATACCTTATTTGAAATCGATGAGTACCGGATACTAACATTATGGTTTCCGAGTCGGTACATGATACCAACCTGATGGATATAAATTTATGCTAAAGTTCACCCAAATTCAAAATTACAACAATTTTCGAAATCCTGTTACTCCAGTTAAACCATACACTCTGGACTTCATCGATATCAGTTATCACATTTCGCGGTAAGCATGACATCATTCAATTCAATATATAACAGTTAAATACTGTTTGTTGCGAAGATCTAATATATATGCAAGTATGTATTAGGTATTGCGAACCAAGTAACAAATTAGTTCAGGTGTGACCAGAAGGATAAACCAAAGACAGCATGAACAGAAAGTATAATCTCATGCACATTCGTTTCGTGCTTACTGGCGAGTCATCAGTAGGAGCCGGTATTACGCCCTTTAGCCACTATATATTTGGGTAAGGAATGTGGGATAAAATAACGGTATAATTACCTAGACGAATGTGTAAACCTGCAGTAGTGAAGCTAACATTATATAAAGACTCGACAATGCGAATTCAATGCTAACTCACTCTAGATTATACATATAACGATTCTGTTAAGGATACTAACACTATGACTAGAATCGGGGACTGCAGTAATTGTTTTGAAACTAACTATGATATACAGAAGCAGGATTTGGAACTAAAATGACTTAATTCATTAATGTGAAAGAGTTAGATGCTTTTTTGAGTATTTTACGATGGCTGGGAAGAAACTCATGATTCTCATGTTATGCTCTTTCTAATCTTTCAGAAAATGTTCTTCTCATGCTTTGATACACAATGATCACACCGTATATATTTAATGAATTTAGAGTAAATGAGATACGCGTTTCTTTTATAAAACCATAACTGGGAACTTAGATCTCCAGTTCGCTGGTTTCCAGGGAAATATATGCCTATATGGATAAATTAACCAGGTCCACTTTTCCGCTAGAATTTTTGGAATTATTTCTATTCGATTGTCTTATAGTTGTAAAGGAAGGATACGTCGTTATTAAGTTAACAAGAAATCGATTAATGGTATCAAAAAAGAAGAAGCTTGTCTACCTATCCTGCTATTCGAGCTACCCATCTGAGGTGTCTCGGTAGCCTGGCCCGAAAGTGTTGAAATTAGCCAAATCAAACAAGGCCTAAACTAGCAATAACTACGTTCCTTAACAAGGTTTTATGGTGATTGAAAATAAAATAGCAACCGTATAGAACTAGACGGCTCGTAATTTTTGCTCTTGCTTATTAATTTCTGACGCCCAGTTGGCAGTGAACTAGACAAATCAGACCAGATGCATAGCTTACTAAGCCGTCTTGTGAGTCAAATTCGAAGTTTCTACAGCATAAAGATGGATCGACATTTTGCTTGATGCGAAAACCTTGGACGATGGCAGAATGGTTTTCAGAACTTGACAAAAAAGGTATTGCAAGAATAATACGTCCTGCGCCACCAAAGGTCCGTATAAATCGAAAGAATGTACGAATTTTATTAGGGCACCATTTAATATGATTTGAGATATGGATTCAAATTGGCGTTGAGTTTCAGGTGATACTGGATGGATACTTCTTGAGCACAAATAAAAAACCCTCTTGGGCTCGTTTACCTTTTACCATCATCTGGTTAACGTAGTCAGCATTTCAGTTTCAAACCTGCAAACCGATTACACGAATTAGTTCAGTTGTGACCAGAGGGATAAACCAAAGGCAGCATGAACGGAAAGTATAATCTCATGCACATTCGTTTCGTGCTTACTGGCGACTCATCAGTTGGAGCCGGTATTACGTCCTTTAACCATTATATTTGGTCAAAGAATGTGGAATAATAGGACGGTTGAATCTCCTAGAAGAATGTGTAAACCTGGAATAGTGAAGCTAACATCATCTAAAGTCAACGACAATGCGACTTCAACGCTAACTCACACTATATAATATATATACCGAGTCTGTAAAGGATACCAGCACTATGACTATTGCGTTAGTAACCGATACCAACATTATTGTACCGGAAAGGTACATGGTACTAACACTATGATTACCGAGTCGGTACACGATACCAACCTGATGGATATCAATTTATGCTATAGTTCACCGAAATTGTTACTCCAGTAAATCCATACACTCTGGCCTTGATCGAATGTGCATGAGATTATACTTTCCGTTCATGCTGCCTTTGGTTTATCCTTTTGGTCACAACTGAACTAATTTGTTACTAGGTTCGTAACACCTAATACATACTTGCATATATATTAGGTCTTCGCAACAAACAGTATTTAACTATTACACGAATCTATCAAATTCAAGGTTGCACGGCAGTAAAATGTAGGTATATTACGCTGATTCTATGCTGTTTTATACAAGATAGGCGCTTCTGGCAACAGAAACGAAAGTGTTCACGTATTATATGGTAAATATGGAAGAAACTTCACTACAAATCTGTTAAACGAACCAACTGATTGATTAAACTTGTTACACCACTACGGAATAAAACACAACCAAATCAATCCTTAGTCATAAAATATTTTTGGTATGACGAGGCAGGCCATTGCATGTATAAGTAAGAGAAAGAGCATTATTTCCTTTTGGATGAAGTACTGACAGAGTTTTGCACAGGGAAAAATTGCTAGAAAAGGAATGAATTGATACTGAGGCATAAATATTTTCATAAAAAATAGTTTGTTGATTCAAAACCGTCAATATCTAATTGTCAAAGCAAAAAGGAACTATTAACTTTCACGCATTTATAGTCTGTTAGTTTTTTTCTAAATTGGGGCTAGAGATCATCATTTTGTACTCAGCCTTTTTGGCGTTTAAGTGTAGATTGCACTCATCCCAGTGTTAAAAATTGAATAAACAGAAATTTATATACAGTAGATCAATTTACGTATTCAAAAGTCACCAAAAATACTGACTCTGGTGATATGCGAAATAACTTGCTAAGAAGGAAACATATCTTCACACATTGTATTACATTTGTCAAAAACTTCGTCCTATCCGCGTTTCCGTTTAAATAGTTGAAATTTTATTGAAGAAGAGTCTTAAAAAATATGAATATTACATGGTAAGAAAATTTGAACTATGTTTTGCAGAGGTAACAAGCTCTAGTTCAAATCAGTTTATTACATGCATGTAGACATGCAAACTCCTAAAGGCGTTAAATAAAATTGAAGATTTTTCAATGCGTCTTAAGCTGAAATATAAGCGCATTGCATGTTTTTCTAACACGGCCTTCAGATTCAACGTAATGAAAAAACAATCCAGGCAACCAAAATAGTTGAAATAATTTTACTGACATTTTTTCACGTTTTTTGTGGAAATAAAAGAATGTTATTCCCTGTCTTCGTCAGATCCACTGTACAACTCGCGTTGTTTTTCTCCACAAATAGTCGAATGGATATAAAGGTGGAAAAATGGAATAACATAACTAATCAACTTAATTATATACATATATAATAGGTAGATAGATATTCGTCAATAAATAACAATAAAGACACACATATTTGGATTAAGGACAAAATATAGACAGATAGATATATAGATAGATATATATATAGATATATATAGACAGATAGATCGATAGATGATGGATAGATAGATAGATAAAGATGATAGATGCAAAGAGACAAGATGATTAGATAGATAGATGATAGAAAGATGATGATGATAGATAGAATGAAAGAAAGAAAGATAGATGATAGATAGATGATGAAATGAAAAGATGATGATGATGATTAGATAGATAGATAGATAGATAGATAGATAGATAGATAGATAGATAAGATAGATAGATAGATAGATAGATAGATAGATAGATAGATAGATAGATAGATAGATAGATAGATAGATAGATAGATAGATAGATAGATAGTTAGATAGATAGATAGATAGATATATACAAGAAACTGGTCTAATTGGTTAAATGCCTTGTCCACATTATACAATGCCTAATTTATACTGACAACTGGGTGTATTTATTAGGGCTGATGTTAACATCAAGTTCGCAACCTTGATTTAAATATAAATTTTCAATGCAACAACGCTCATCAGGTAACGTGATGTCTGTTCTTTAGTGACAGATTAGAGGTGTTTAGTTGCAAAATGAACTCCACGTAATGAAAAGACTAACCAAGAAAAATTAATTAGTATATGAATAGCAATTCGATTTAGCGTGCTGCACAATGGGCTCAGTGCTTAGAGCAACAGATTCTAAAGCAGATATGCCCAGGTCCGAGCCCTGTCCGCGGAAAATTCTGAACGGTACGTGATGTATTCCCAATGAAAACGAATCCAATGTACTGGATAAATTACTTTTTATACACTACACAATTCTTAGCCTATTCTTACAAATGTATGTTTGCAACCTTGATTATTATAAATGTTATCATAACCGCGCAACTATTGTTCGTTTAATTTTATAAATGTTCATTTCAATACTACTTCCCCATGTAGTGTGGTGTCTATTCAGTAAGGACAGGTTGTGGATGGTTAATTGGATATTTGGGTCTAAATGGATGCCATATGTGCTCCATCTGAAATAAAGAAACTAACCGAGTTACATTAGTTATTATATGACTAAAAGTTGTGTGTAGTGTGCGGCAGGGTGGCTCAGTGGTTAGACCATCAGATTCCAAAGCAGACATGCTCAGGTTCGAGCCCAGTCCGCGGCAAATTTTGACCAATACGTGCTGAGTTTCCAATAAGGACGAAACCGGTCCACTGCATGGATTTCCTTTACTTCACTATATAATGCTTAGATAATACTGAGAAAGGTGTCTATATAAATGGACGGGCGCTTGCATAAAGTTTGCAACCTTGATTTAAGGATTTGTTATCACGTTTGTCGCAACTAAATTTAGCTTAACTAATTTCTATTTTTTTGTGGTTTTCTACGGATTATTAAGTATGATATGCAAGTTTTTATTTGGCAAAAGTGCTTCGTCTTGTTTCCAATGTGAGTAGAAATTGGGTTTATGAAGTAGGGAGTATTGAAATTGATTGTGATAGCGATTGAAGTCTACTGGGTAATGGGCTGACTCTACTTGAAATGGTTTTGTCACTTTGGATATTAGTCTCTTCAAAGTGAAGCTTATTTCTTAGGAATTAAAGGTGATAATTAAGGGTCTGTTCCGTTTCCCGGTTTAAACTTACTGTTACAGACCTTTTAATCCCGATTTTCTTATAGTCTTAAAATGTGTCTAAGCTGATAGTCAGGCTGTAAAGTGTTGATGAAAAATGGCAATTTGTCTTCTGTGAAGGCATACGAGAGATTTTTATTGAAAGAATGATTTTCTTGTTTTTTCTTGTCTGAAACATGCTCATTAATTAAGGATAAATGGATTCTGAGAGCTTTCAGCGTATACTGTAATGTGGTTTATTTAATATTCCTTATAATCTAGACGACAATTAACAAATTATTCATAAAAAATCCTTGAATTCTATAAAGTTCCATTCATGAAGATTCGAAATATGATTATGTAAAATGTGACATAACCCAACTAAATGTATGGATTTCTTAGTATCATTTCATTTACAACAATTTTATTGACACACATGAGATTTATGATTTGATTAACCGGATTTGGATTTAGAATGCATAACACCAAAAGTCGAGGAGAAGAAAATTTCAAGAAACATTTTATTCTAACTAGGCGAACTTTGCGTGCGACAGATCAACTTATTTAAATTTAACCAACGCTAAGTGGCGTAATTTTATCGGAGGTCTATTTTCAAGATAGTGAAAAATTTTTAGAAATTGTATTTTCTATTAAATGTATTATGAACACGTAGGGCATGTGGTTTCATCAATGCTTTTTCATTATCGTAAGTTAAGCGAATTTAAATTTAATAAATATCAAAAGAAAAGAATATAGGTTCCGCAAATGCTGATTTGTTTATCATTTTGGTCATATTTGAACTAATATATCACTAGATACGCAACACCTAATACACAATTGCATATATATTATTTCTCCGCCACAAACACTATCTAACGTTTATATATTAAATCAAATGATGTCATGATTACCGCGAAATTTGATAAACATTATCGTTCAAAGCCAAAGTGTAGGGATTTTATGGAATAAAGTGTGTTCAGAAATGGTTGTACTAATCAATTTTGGTGAATTTTAACGTACTTTGAAATCCATTGATTTGGTGTCACTAATGCAGGTTTACACATCCGTAAAGAAGATTGTACCGTCCTATTTTCCCACATTCCTCAGCCAAATATACAGTAAATAAAGTGCGTATTACCGGCTCCTACTAATGAGTCGCCAGTAAGCACGAAACGAATGTACAGGAGATTATACGTTCTGTTTATGCTGTCTTGAGTTTATTCTTCTGGTCATATTTTAACTAATTTGTTACCCTTTACGCAACATCAAATAAAATATTGCATATATATTAGTTTTCCGCCACGAATAATATCAGAATCAAAAGACTTTATTGTTTTGTGTAGATGAATAACAGATAAAGCCATGAGTTTAATCAATAGAGGATAGAAATTTGGTTGTTTTATGCTGTCGCTGCATAATTAACTTGAGGATGTGCATCTGTCGATGGATGCTTGCGCTTTTCAGTTATATCTGACTTCAGAATTTAATGGGTCAATTGCTGGAAATAAACATTACTTCATGGGCCGTTTATTTTGGCTTGTCTAAGAATAAGATTACTTTTTCATTTAGTTCGGAGTATAATCTGTGTTCAGTTTGTTAGATTAAGTAGGTTGTAATGATTATAATAAGATGCTTTTTAGAATTACTGCTAGGAATTGGTCCTTTGTTATGTACAATTGACTGTTATTCTTGAAGACTTGCAAAATTTGAGACATGTAGATTTAATGTGATTATTCATTGTGCCATTTGCATATTTGAGGATTTTTCTGTTTGAATGTCTTATTCGTGAGAAAAATACAACATTAACGATTAAGGCGCAGTAGTGCAGTTAGACAGATTTACTGACTGGACAAATCGCTTTATAATAGTTCAGATGCTTGGCTGACTGTGTGACGGACTGTTCGATTAAATTCATGCAAAAATTAAGTTTTATTTAAACTCCCACCATTTAATTACCTACTGATTAACTTTTGTATGTGTATCATTCTTTCACTTGTTAAGTGACCAAACAAAGAAATGATTTCGTTACATATTGGATAGCTAATGTGATAATACAAATTTCTACTTTATTTTGACCACCCATGATATAAGCGATAAATATGTTAACTTGATTTTAATATTTCTATTTTGTACTATGGATATATGTTTCGTGTGTGTGTTTGTCTGTTTGTGTACTTTTATTAAGTGATTTCTCTATTGGTTGTTGATATAGCTATTCTGGGAAATAAAGAAAGACTGTGGTAGACATATGTGAGTGTATTGTGTTAATTTTGACTTACAATCTAACATTTAAATTATTTCATTACTGGTTCTTAAATTATTGTCTAACGAATTTTCAAGTGAGGCGACGTAGTCTATCTATCTGTTTGAGTTGTGCGCTTTATTTACTATTATAACAATTTTATAAGTGGAATCGGGGACTGCAGTAATTGTTTTGAAATTAACTAGGATATAACAGAAGGAGGATTTGATACTAAATGACTAATGTGGAACAGTTAGATGCTTCTTTGAGTATTTTACGATAGTTAGGATGAAACTCATGATTCTCATGTTATGCTCTTACTAAAATTTCATAAAATGTTCTTCTCATTCTTTGATACACAATGATCACACCGCATATATTTAATGAAGTTATAGTGAAGAGATACGCGTTCCATTTATATAGTCATAACTGGGAATTTAGACCTCCAGTCCGCTGGTTTGCAGAGAAATATATGCCTATATGGAAAAATTAACCAGGTCCATGTTTCCGCTAGACTTCTTGGAACTTTCTTTTTTTCAATTGTCTTGTATTTATTAAGGACGTATGCGGCGTTATTAAGTTAACATGAAAGTGATTAATTGTATCCAAAAAAGAAGAAGCTTGCCTACCCATCCAATAATATGTAGCCCTAGTCAATACTTTTCAGTATCAAACCAAAAAAATGTTTCTTTAGCTGGAAGGCCGAAACGTGTCAGTACGTACAACTGACGGCAATTTTAATATGTTGTGTGATTGATTAGGCAAAATTAAACTGGTGTTTTTTTCAAGTTCGCTTTATTAAACACTGGGCAAACGAATTTCTCTACAGATGTTACAATCATGAAATTCATTCCAGATTTTATTTCAGTTGATACTCTAATTAGCCTAGTTAATCTATTGCGATTGTATTTCGTAATGAGTGTGTAGCATTCGAAGACTACGTGATTCCTTGTGCCCTATCAGAGCCTGGCTATATTCGATTTCTGAATATGTCCATATTTTAATTATATTTCCTAGTCTACGTATTTTGATTGGATACACGCATTCCCCAATATAAAAAACGTCGAATTCTAAACAAATATCTCATATATTCCAGATGTCTTCAGGAATTGTATTTTTTCGCTACCGTTCTGATTTTGTTTATAGCTTGGGAAATGATAACAATTATATAAATTAAGGTTACGATCTTCATATAAACACTAATCGCATAATATATAAACATTTTTTAAGTTTAATCTTAGAATTGTATAATTTAGAAACGGCAGTGCATCCAGTAGACTGCTTTCGTCCGTACTGGGTACTTGCTCTAACCAACAAGTCACCCTGCCGCACACTACACACAATTTTCACATATTCTTTGTTAGCCTTCCATTTAGGTGGCGCCTATATTACATCTCTTTAGACCTTAAGTTTCAAATAACTGACTCCAATCTGTCATTAAATTACAGACACCACATTACCTAGAGAAGCGTTATTGAATTGAAAAGTTATATAATTAAAGGAATATTGATAATAGTTGTATTTCTAAAGAGAGTTAACATATGCTCCACCTAATGGAAAGGTTACCCAAGAAAAATTATTTATTATATACGAACCTGGGCACGTCTTCTTCGATATCTAGTGGTCTAATAATTGAGCCACCCAGCCGCATACTTGTATACCAACTTATGTTTCTTTGTTAGCCTCTCCTATATGACTTCTCTTTAGAACTCAAGTTCCAACTAACCACCTGTAATCTGCCATTATAGTACAGGCATCACGCTACCTAGGGAATTGAATTGAAATATTATATAATTAAGCAAACATTGATTTTAACTTTATATCTAAATAGATGCCACATATGCCCCGCCTAAATGAAAGGCTAACCAAGACAAATGATTTAGCATATAAATGCTATGTGTTTGAAGCTTTCTGCGAGGTGTCTTAATGGTTAGAGCAACTGATTCAGTAACAGATTTTCCTAGATTCGGGCCCAGTCTGAAGCACATTCTGGATAGTATGTGATGAGTTTCAAGTAAAAAGGAGAACTGTCTGCTTTCTGTTTCAATTTTTACATAAAAAAATACTTAGAGCATAAGGACATATGGAAATACAATGGGACTGGTGATTGCATCAAGATCGCAACCCGAATTTAAATCATCTTGATCACTGCGAGCTCAACCAATGTTAGTTTAATTTTATATATTTTTCCGTTCAAAACTACATCCCCAGCTGGCGTGGTGTCTGTTCTCTAATGAAATATTTTGGATGATTAATTGGAACATTAGGTCTAAAAATATTCCTTATAGACTCCACCTAAAGGAAAAGCTAACCAAAAGGCTTTCGTTAGTTTTACCTGCAAATTGTGAGTAGCGTGCGGTAGTGTGGCTCAGTGGTTAGAATAACAGATTCGAAGACGAACGATCACATGGTCAATCCTTGTTCGCGGACAATACTGGATAGTATGTGTAGAGTTCCTAGTAATGAAAAAACCATTCGACTGGATGATTTATTTTACATTATACAGTTATTAGTTTATACTTAAAAATATGTATATTGCGGGACAGGTGGTAATACCTAGATCACAACATTGATTTAAATGTAGCTGTTAATTTAGATGCCATAATGCTATGTTTTTGTAATTCAGTTTCACGCTTCCTGATGCATTTTCCAATCAAATCTTCTTAAAGTCCTTTTCGTAGTTATTTTCTGTTAAATTAATCCGATAACCGTTCGTCGTTCCAGTGGCTCCGTTACAATATCCCTGTATTACAATTATACAATTTAAAAAGTTCTTCATATCATAGATTTTTTAATTGAAAAGTTTCGTTATATGCATGCGGTTAGAAAAGAAATTTGGTGCTATACCGAAGTATCTTTTCCTATAATTGACAATTGATCTTCAGTTTTACATTCAGGATTAATAGTACATCTTATCGTTCTTTTCAATTAAAAATTGTATTTCTCCTTGTTAATTATCTAAATCAAAACATTTCTCGAACATACTATCCCCGTGAGTTTAAATTATGAAAACGTCATCCAGAAATCTAACAAACATGTTGTGATTGAGTGTTTCTTTCGTCAAACCTGTTTTAAAAATAATGCACGCATATGCTTGCGACCGGGACATATTTAGGGACACATTTAACATGTTCATAGAAAAATTTTCTCAATATATATTGGGTAAAGGACATAAATACATATAATATCTCTTCAATACTTCCTAAATTTCTTATTTTGCATCTGGTATCCAAAATAGAAAACGTTTAATGCACCAAATACCGTTTGCAACGGGATTGTAGAATATATCCCCATAGTATCTGGGTTTAATAGTCTAACTCTACATTGTATTTGTAAATATTATCAATCAGATAAGGTTTTATTTATTGTGAAATCTTAAAAAAGCGTATTTTATAATCTTATGGAACGTCAATTTCTTAATTTCTTTATGTTTTTAAATTCTGAACATTCTGATTTAACCAGTGGTGTACTTTGTATACAATTTATGATATATATATATATATATATATATATATATATATATATGTATATACATAATACTATTTTTTTCATCAGAATGTATGCATATGTGTAAGTAAAATCTGGGCATTGTAAATGGTGGCAAATGCAATTTATCCGGTTGACCACTTCTGTCCTGGACAGGATTTATTCAAACCGCGGCACATACACTTCGTCATACATTTTTTAGTATATATTGACAAATATACGCATAACTGGTTCGTTTTTTACATCAACCTCGCAAACTCCATTTAATCAAATGTTATCAGTGCGCGCGATATCAATAATTGTTTAATTTTTACAATATTCAGTACTGCACCAATTTCCACGGTGGCTTCACGTGTGCCTTATAATGATATATTTGGAAAAGGTAATTGGAACTTCGGGTTGAGATTCCACGAAAGCTTCGCCTCATCAAAAGGCCAACCTAGCTAAAATTTATTGTATTAATTTAAATTTTTGATTTGTGTGGCAGGGTGTCAAATATGAACGATTCGAGCTCTGTTGGTGGTAAAATTATGAGTAGTAATTGAAGAATACCTAGTAGAGAAGAATGAATTGCTTTTGCTTCTATATGGAACGCTTAGTTTATATATATATATATATATATATATATATATATAAGAAAAAACAAATTTAATAATGTGGGTAATAACCAGTTTCTTTCGAGACAATTCAACAACAAATTCAGGATGTGTTTTAGGCGTTGCGCACATAGTGACCAATTAGCTCAAATTGTACCAGAAAGGTTAACAATAGTCAGAATGAACGAAAGGTATAATCCTATGTACACACGCATATCCTACTTACTGGCGACTCATCGTTAGGGGCAGGTTCTACGCCATATACCTACTAAATACTTTGTCAAGCAATGTGGGTTAATTTGACAGAACACTGACCTACCATATATATTTGCTCAAGAAAAGTGGGAAAATTGGAGAGTAAAATTCCCTATACGAATTTGTATTAAAGAAGTTATGCAGTTAACTTGATATAAAGTCTTCGACAATGCGACTTCAAAACCAACTCACACGTATAATATATATCGAGCCTGTGAATGGTATCAATACTACCGAGTCGGTAAATGGTACCAAAAGAATGAATATCACTATGGGTTAAATTTCCTAAATATTGAGAAGTACAACTACTTCTGACCATCTGGTATTGATCAAGGTTTGAACTTATGGATTAGGTGGAGCAACAGATATTCTTAAACTATAAAGTAATGCAAGCAGAGTGTTCTTCTGTTATGTGCAATATCACTATACATCTGACGAAGGCAATGGATGTACTGATTACGACCCTGATCTTCTAGTAGAAATCTTGGTACACTCTGCGCACTTGTTCTTTCATATTAATATCATCAATTCGCCTAGGCGTGTCAATTATATATTTATAATTTTGCTATCTGATCTACTAGTCGGGAACTTTCCCTTGCATATTTGTTTACATTTTCTTATCCAATCTGGGATAGGCTCCATGTTCCTTTCCACGCCAATCTAACGGATCTTCTCTAACTAGATGTTTGTCAGAATATTCAATGAGCCTGACTTCGCCTGAATGCTAGTATCTGTTGGTGATTTAGTCTACAGTACTACACTGTATAAAATCATCCAGAAAAATCAGAATGCCAAATATACCGTTCAAAAAATTTAATTTAACATGTTACATGTTATTAACAACTAAACGTGCTTAGTAATGGGATGAATAAATGTACAAATATGAATTCAATGATTATGAAACTGAAAACAATGGGGCGTTTGGTCTGTAGTTAAACATTAAACATCAATTATAGATCCTTTGAGTTATCACTCGTCATTGGTTTATTCAGTCATTTCGTGAGAGGGTCTGTTTGGCGTACACGCATTAGACTTTTCCAAGAACTGTTTCCATCTGGCCATCAAAAAGTTGTGTCGTATTATGTGCTGTTTCAACTCATACTCAGAGAGCTTAGTAGATGGTACTGCTGAACACGTCGAGTGAGTAATTTTATCGAGTTGACGATTTGGCAGTTGTTTCTGACAGGCTGAGGGAAACTCACGGGTGCACTCTGGTTGCCGGGCAATCTGCGAGCTTGATCTCTCTGTTTCTTCAATCGATTGACCAAAATACGTATGTTTGGTAATTGGTGAAGTGACAGGGAATTCATTTTCACTTGTACCTGGGTCTTCACAGACAAAAGGCCAAAAAATTCGAATAATAAAAATTATATTGTTACGTTGATTATTTTGGTGATAAATATTTAAAGTAGAATTTAGTAATTGTTAGATTTAAACACTTTCAACCCTAGAAAGTTCAACTATGAGATTAAAAATCTCACTGACACAATTTTGCATTGCTATCGCATAATTTTAATTGTACGGCTAGACTAATCAGGTTGTATTCCATACTCTATGCAACCATAAAATCACAACAATATTATCCCAGGCCGATTTAAATAAAAGTCAAAAGCCAAATACAGCATTTAAATGGCATCTCTTATATTCTCACAATATCACATACACATGGCTGGAAATAATCGCATTAATACAGTAACTTTTACAAAACGTGTTGATTAATCAAGTGCAAACACGCGGTCTATTTCTTACAAGCCTATAAATTTCATATAGAAAATAATTATAGATGGCGTGGTTGCATCCAGGTTTCGCATTATTTTTAGAACACTTAGGTCGACACGGACCATGCTGCAATTATTTTACGTTGTTTGAGAGCGTCACGTGAATCACATACCAGAGAAGAACAAGCCGGATTTCGATCAGGACAAGGTGTTATAGATAATAATTTTAACTTAATACAAGTTCTTAAACAACTATATTTATATCGCCGTTTCACAGTAGCCGTCTTTATAGACTACACAGTTGCATTTGACTTAAACAATCAATGATTGCTCGGATGGTGGCAGCAATTCTTTAAATCAGTTAACACCAATCCCATTTTACTGAACCAGACATCGAACAGCATAGCAAAACTAACGCCAGTCGCACGTATTGACGCGTTTCGATCTTCTATGATAATCATCACAGTACGACAGCAACCTGACAAGTGAGAATCAAACCTCAAAGAATATATATGGAAAGGAAAATAATATATTTGGCTCTCATCTCTAGTAGTTTCTCATACATTTTACTTGACTAAAAATGTCGGCTGCACAATTTCTATGCAGTCCGGAACAGTAATTTTTTGAAGTTTTCACCACATATGTATAGTTAAAACAATTAAACAATCAATAATTGCGCAGGTGGTGATAACAACTCGTTAAATCAAGTTTGCGCGCTTGAAGTAAACACCAATCCAATATATATTTATTTCTGTTTGATCCTCACTGTCGTACTTTAATGATGATCATAGAAGGTCAAAACACGTCAGTGCGTGCAACTGGTGGTAGGTAAGCTGTTGTTCGACGATTGGTTCAATACAATGTGGTTAGTGTTTACTTCAAGCTGGTAAACTTTGTTTAAATAATTGTTTTAGAATTGGTGGATCGCAATACTTTATTTGATATCCTGTCGAAAAATGGTGTGCCCACAAAATTCGTTAATGTTATACGCGCTCTCTACAAAGGCACTTCTGGTCGGATTAATGTCTACCACAAATTAACACAGAGCATTGGTATTCGTCAAGGCTGCCCACTTTCCCCCTTTCTGTTTAATTTTGTAATAGACGCTATTATTAATTGGACCCTTCCTCACGTTCATGATGCAGGTTTTGAAGGTCTTCTAGGCGGTAGATTAGTCGATCTTGACTATGCATACGATATCGTATGATTATTGGACAATCTACATTCTCCTCAGACAACTTTGACTAGATTGCTTCACGTTGTTTCGTCTTCCAGTATGAAATTCGCACCCTCTAAATGTAAGATACTTTTGCAGAATCACCCACCATTCACTTACTCTGCGCCCGCAGAGTGAAGTTCTGGGCATATTTGACAAATTTAGTTACATTGACAGCTCTATGAATAAATTAGGCAATATATCTGACGAGATGCGAATGAGAATCTCGAAAGCTAAAGTAGCTTTCTCGAATCTTCGCCATTTATGGAAAAACGCGAATATTTTACTCTGCCTTAAATGTCGAGCATCTGCACATGCGGTTATATTATACGCAAGTGAGACGTGGCTTCTTAGAGTTGATGATTTTATACGCTTACAGGCATTCGATCATCGTTGTTTAAGAAGCATAGCAAATGTTGTTTAGAAAATAAATAAGGCTCCTTGACCTACGTTTGCTCGGTTGACTTTTGTGTTTACCCACAGTTTGATTGCCTAGGAGAGCACTATTCTCTTTGTTTATGACGTGATACATTGAAAGCAACAAGGGAGCAGTAGTGTTGATATTGCCTTGCCATAATGATGACCTGGCCATAATGTTGTTGTATAGAGTCTAGTTCAATGTATGCGAGACTACTAGAGGTGAGAACCGCATATCTAACTTTTATTTCCATATATATTCAATGCGGTTTGATCCTCAGTAGTCAGTTTGCCGTCGTACTCTGATGATGATGATGATGATGGAATGTCGAAACGCGTCAGTGCGTTGCGCCTAGCGGTAGTTTTGTTAGGTTGTTCGACGAATGGTTAATTACAAAGGGACCGGTGTTTACTTGAAGCTCGCAAACTGGATTTAACGAATTTTTACCACCACCCGCGCAAACAGTCATTTTTAAAGTGTAGAGGTTTAGTTTGCCTCAATTCTCTGAATTATATAGATAAATATACTCATAGTAAGTAGGCGTACCTTCTCTCATAAATAACTTGTGTGTGCCTAAATTATTATTTTTGTCGTTATTTATAAAAAAAATATCTTGTTTTTTTGTTTCTTATGGCAGCGAAACATTAGTTAATGTTGGCTACTGTATGACTGATCATGATGAATGATAATGATGATACATTTTATGGTCATGCTAAAAAGAAGCAGCGGTATACCATGCTCATTCAGTGCTGCTTGGTGGTAGTAGTTGCTGTTATATTAAAACTAATATTGAAAGTATTATTAGTAGCGCTATTAATAGCAGATGTAGTAACAGAAGTAATAGTAGCATCAGTAGTAGTCATAGCAGTAGTAGTACTAGAACTATTAGTAATATAATATTAGTAATATAATATAACTATTATTACTGTCAGTATTAATAGTAGTATAAAAATTATTACTACTAGTAGTAGTAGTAGAAACAACAGTAGATGAAATAGTAACTCCGAAGGCTTTCTCAGTTTTAAGTGTTAATTCTATAATTAAACTAGGATAGAGTGACCATTACATAGAGTCAGTAAGCGTCAATTCAATATGTCACTTTATTTTGGTGAAAAATGATGGTTTCCCATATGTAGATAGCGTGTCTTCAAACCGGAAATTTGTATTTCGCATTATAAGTTAAGCAATAAATGTATGCAAAGTTGTGTTCGTATGTGTACGCTTAATCTGGTAACTTAATTTAAATTACTTTCCAAAAAATCAGTTTTCAAATTAAATGGTAAAAGAACTGTAAACTTACTTTGTCTATCTACCTGGATCATTTTTGTCGCATTATGTGCTATACATTCAGGTTTTAATCGTCCATATACCGTTGAATTTCCAATTGCGCAGTGTGCTAAATTTCTATTACATTCTTTCACTACCGAAGGTGGTGGTATGTGCTTCATTTGGTTCTCGTTTGTCAATTCATGAAACGGCAGTTCTTTACGGCACTCCGGTACACCACTACGATTTCCAGCATTTTAGGTATTTTTTTCATTTCCGATGGTGGTGGCATGTGGTGCAATTTGTTTCCATTGGAGGATATGTTAGACGAAACTTTGTATATGCGAGATCGATTTGCTGCATTTTTATATAAATCTTTCAATACTGAGGGCGGTGGCAGGTCCTTTAATTCATAAGACGGCTCGTTGTCGCAGTGCTCATTGACATCTTTACAATAAACTGCATTTTTCGATAATTGGTTTGCTACTGAAGACGAAACTTCCTACAATATCAGGGCAAATAATGGTGTTTTATTTTTTTAATCATACAGATTTATATATTTTTGTCTTAAAACAATGATAATATACTTTAAATTGACAAATCCATCAAAAGAACACAATTATTCACATAAATATATCTATTTGTAATTTAATAATTTATGTATTTCAACCAAAACATTTAGAAAATCATTAGAAATTTTGCTTGCTTAATTCGATCAATTCGTTTCTTCCATTCCAATATAGTTAGGGTAACCATTTACTGACGCCAATATTTTTTAAACGATTGACATTTGTGCTGCTTTAATATCTTAAATGAGTTATTAAAGATCAAATAAAATTTTAAAAACTAAAAATAGTGTCGTATTCATTGTTAAACACTATTTATGCCAACAAAATGTCGATTTTACTCCACAGGCTATTACCAAAAAATCTAAAAACCATCGCGAACTAGAAATGAAACTCACTTATATGAATATATCGCACCAGCAAAAGATAGAATATATGCTGTGAAATGCACAAAAATACTCGCTTCCATAAAATGAAGTTTCACAGCTTAAGACAAACACCGATCTCAGTGTATTCGACTAGCAGCTCAATGTATCAAAAGTAACGTCGATGGCAAATAATTAACATTACGGGAAGAATTCCAAATAAGGACGAAACTGGTCTACTGGATGAATTGCCTTTTCTACGCAATACAAATTTCAAGCTATACATACATATGTATGCTAATAATGGGATTGGTTTTTATTCCAAGATCGAATCCTAGATTTAAATAATTTTAATCATCGCCTGCGAAATCAATGTTCGTTTAAATATATAAATGTTCAATTCAATAACACATCACGAAGTAGCGTGGTATCTGTTCTACAATGACAGATTAGAGGTGGCTAGTTGAAACTTTAGGTCAAAAGGAATGCCAAATTGGCTCCATCTAAAGGAAAGGCTAACCAAGAAATTGTAGTTAGTATATACATGAAAATTGTGTACAGCGTGGGGCTGTGTGGTTAAGTGGTTAAAAAGAATTCCAAATCAGACGTACCCAGTTTCTAGCCCTGGCTGCGGTAAATCCTTGACAGTACGTAAAGTGTTCTTACTAAGACGAAACCGGTCTACTGGAAGAATTTGTTTTCTAAATTATGCTGGGCTTAGTTAATACTAACAAATATAACTGCATAATGAGTCTGGTGTTTACATCATGATATAAAATTTGTTTAAATGAAAAATTCAGATGCCATGACATAGCAAAATTTCTCTTCTAAAGTTTTCCTCTGTAAGATACATTGATAGCAGATATTTACTTGTGAAATTTTTCTTTAATTATCTTTATTTATTGGTATATCACATGATTGAGATTTGGCTAGTCGGCAATCGATTATACCAACATATTTCTCATTTACTATTTTTGTTGGTATTGCGCAATTGTACAGAAATAGAGCTAATTGAATCAGTCGCTGAATGTAATCTTAATCCTCGTTTGTTTTAATGGAGATAATTGTTTAATGTTATCGAAGTTGTGATTTATTAATGCTAATCGACGGAAATACAACTGTAAACAATTGTTACTTTGTTGCCAGTCTTAGTTTACAACCTCTAATGTCCATCAGCTACCTTTTATTTATCAATACTCATCTATAATAATGAAACTACCTATTAATAGACATCTTGAAATAACACTACACTAACATTTACGCAATTTTACAGAAAACCCCGACTATCATTCAAATTGAAATGCAACGCAGTTGATTGATCTGCTTTAACGCTTTCGTGAAAGAATGAACTATACCTTTAATTATTATAGAATTAAATATTTTGAATAGATCTAGATGCACCTTTTCACTACAAGTATCTTTTCACACAATAAGAACAATAGGAAAGCCTTTAAAAGCCCCAGCATGCCTATAGGCTGATGAGTGTATAATAGGAAAAATTAATTGACATTCATAATTAACATGCAATAAATTACCTGTACTCTATTAAGTGCAGTGAGGTTGCGGTCCGAATAATATCCACTACGTTGAGCAGTTGGCTTAAGCGCACGAGCAGAGCCTTGTAAAGCTGCCAGAAGGTCATATCCTTCTTGTTTACTTTGTGCTATTGTAACGTCCAAGGGTTTAGAGCAAACCACCGCTCCATTCACGTCCATAACTGTTTTTCGTCATCAGCTGGCAGCTGGAAGCCCACAACACAAATAGCGTGGCCTCGAATAACCATGCCATCAAGTTTTTTAATAGCACGATTCGCACTTTCTTCATCGGCAAAGTGCACATAACCATAACCTTTGGAAATTCCATGCTCATCAAATGCAATCTGAATTGATATATAATAAATAAAAACCTACCTTTCTTTAAATCAAGTTTGCGAGCTTGAAGTAGACACCAATCCCAGTCGTCGAACAACATAACAAAACTACCGCCAGTCGCACGCACTGACGCATTTCGACTTTCCATGATCATCATCAGAGTACGGCGGCAAACTGACTATCGATGATCAAACCGCATTGAATATATATGGAAATCAAATTTAGATATGCGGCTCTCACCTCTAGCAGTCTCGCATACATTTAACTTGACTGGAAATGTCGGCTGCACAATTTCTATGCAGTCACGAACATTAACTGTTTGCAGCTTTCGTCACATATACATATATAGGCAATACAATTTAAAAATAATTGATTGCGCGGGTGGTGGTAACAATGCTTTAAATCAAGTTTGCGAGCTTGAAGTAAACACCAATCCCATTGTATTTAACCAGTCTTCGAACAACGTAACAAAACTACCGCCAGCCGCAACGCACTGACGCGTTTTGACCTTCCATGATCATCATCAGAGTACGACGGCAAACCACACTTGCAAGCATCGATCCGCATTTAATAAATATTGAAAGCAGAATTAGATTTGCGGCTCTCAGTTGTAATAGTCCCGCATATGTTTTACTTCCCTGGAAATTTGGCTACACAACTACTATGCAGTTATGGGCATTAACTGCTTTCAGCTTTCGCCACGCACATATATCGACAAAACAATTAAACGTTAAATGATTGCGCAGGTGGTGGTAACAATTCTTTAAATCAGGTTAGCTAGCTTGAAGTAAACACAAATCCAATTTTATTTAACCAGTCGTCAACCAAAATAGCAAAACTACTGACAATCGTACACACTGACGCGTATCGCACTTCCATGATCATCAAACTGACTTTCGAGGATCAAACCACCTTGAAAATATATACAATACTTAGATTCTGCTGACGAAGAAATGAATATAATTAGTCGGGTGTTAATATCAAGATCGCAACCTTGATTAATATTAAGTAAAAATGTCCACACAGGCATGTTGTTCGCTTAGCCAATGAATCGTCAGTAGGCGTCATCAAGTCATTCTAATTTCATTTCTATATGTGAATACCTGCAGACATACAAACATACATTACACAGTATTACCCAGTGAATATACAGTTATGCTTACTTAATAATTGTCCAATTTTTTATAGGATTGGGTTCCGTTGAAAACAGTTTCCGAAAATGGAAGAAAAAATATCTGGAGAAAAATTGAAGACAGCGGATGCAAACACTATTTTAGGCATAATAATAGTCACGTAATGAATCATTTATACACATTGTCAGTTCGTATTTGTGATTCGGGCAGACAGGGATCGTGACGAGTTTGTCGGCAAATCTGATTGAATTGTCATTTAATTGATAAGATAAATTATTTGGATGAATTTTGGAAAAACATCTTTATGGATATAGCATAACTTAAAAAATAAAAGTCCATTTTCCTAAAATTCATACTAAATTTTCCACTGTGATGCAGTAACCTGTTATCAGAGATGAAGAGAAGAAAGTTGAGGTAACCAAAATGGACTTGAGTAATGGTCAATCACAATTCTCTCAAGGCAGAAACGTCGTAGTAGAAGATAACATCGTGGATAAATTGCCGCCACCTCAATCCATTAAAGACTATGCTCAACGCCAGTTGGACGCGACATTGTTGTATTGATCAAAGGATTCACTATTCTCTACAGCACATTCATTTTTTATGTCTGAAAAGTGGCAAATAAATAAATCAGATCTTTTAGAACAGAAAATAATTTGCAGAATATGACTTTAGCGCTATGGAAAGTTTGCTATATTCCGCAACTCACAAATAAAGATATAAACCTAGATCAGAATTTTCGAAATGAACCTACAGTTAAGAGAATAGTATTTGTGTTTACATCATGAAAACAAACTTCATTTAATTACTTGTTATCACTGTCCGTGAAAACAATGTTCATTCTAAGTTGGGGACTCGAAAAGCACTAGCCAGAATTTTAACGTGTGTGGAGCAAGTACCTGGTCTCATTTGCCACTCACATTATGACTGCATACCCCAAGCAACCCTGTCGCCCACTATACAAAATTTTCAATCATTAATTAAATTATGTAATCGGATAGTCATTCCTTTAGTTCGAGGTCTCAAAAGACCAAGTCACTTCCAATCTGCAATCATACAACAGCTATGCATGAATTTTCTGAGGCATTTTTAGCATATTTTTTAACAAAACCGTGCCAAAAAGATACATTTTAAAAGATGTATTTGTTGTCTCAGTGCTGTCCTTTTTGTTTCGGATTTGACCGCATTTTGCTTGTGCGGGACAATTGGTAGCACTCATAGGCCGGTAAAATCTTGAACTTCCTTCATCTTCAGATGATGTAATTTTTGGCCTCAATTGATGGGTCCTCACTTGTCCCTTCTTCTTTAAGCCTTCAATTAGCTGATTGTCTGAAAATGACGTTGGATCAAGAACAAGCTCGCAAACTTGATTTAAAGCATTGTTACCACCACCCGCGCAATCAATTATTGATAAATTGTATTGTCTATATATGTATATGTGGCGAAAGCTGCAAACAGTTAATGTTCGTGACTGCATAGAAATTGTGCAGCCAACATTTCCAGTCAAGTTCAATGTATGCAAAACTGCTAGAGGTGAGAGCCGCATATCTTAATTTGATTTCCATATATATTCAATGCGGTTTGATCCTCGATAGTCAGTTTGCCGTCGTACTCTGATGATGATCATGGAAGGTCGAAACGCGTCAGTGCGTTGCGGCTGGCGGTAGTTTTGTTATGTTGTTCGAAGACTGGTTAAATAAAATGGGGTCGGTGTTTACTTCAAGCTCGCAAACTTGATTTAAAGCATCAGTTCATCAGTATGTCATTCTTTCTTTCCATCATTCTACCAAACTCTGTATCTATCTATTTATCTATATGTGGTTATCTTTCTATTTAACAATCCAAATATCTATTTACCTATCTATCTAATAATTTATCGACACATTTCACTTTCTTTCTATTTATTGAATTAAATGAAGTTTGAGAGTATGAAACAAACACCAATCTCATTGTATTTAATCCGTTCAACTACAGAGCAAAGCTAGATTTGCAGCTAACACCTCTACTAGTCCCGCATACATTGTACTTGTCTGGAAATGCCAGCTGCGACATTTCTATGCAGTTGTTCACTAAAAAGATAATGACCAAAATCATCATTTGTTCGCTTTGAGTGTGTGTTCCATTGTATAAAATCATATTTGTTCATAAGACTTAATAAAAATAATATGTGCTTTCTAATAAACTATAATATTTAGTAGAATATTTGGAATATCTTAACATTTAACACGAAAATTCTAACGATTTTGGATATATAAATAAAACGGATTCCCAAAATCGAGCCTGCGTAAGATTTTTGGCTTCCCTATTCTCGCATGAAATAAAAAGGTGTAATTCCGAAAGATATATCCCAGTGAACAAGTCTTGCATAAAAATTAAGACGCTAGTTATGTTCGGAACTAAAGGACCAACATAGTTTTCATAAATAATGACCGGATAGTGGAATAAAATGACTAAACACACAACCGTGCATGTTCAAAGAACAAAGCAAGATAACATAAATTTAAACAAATGCCCAAAAAAATAATAAAATAACTTGTTTTAAATAATGTTTGTTTTGACAACGGGCGGAAAATTGAAACTAAAATATATATTGTTAATTTCATTTCATATGGGGAGTTACAGACTCCCAATAAAATAAATATATTTTAAACATGTTAAAAAATTTCATTGATTATTCTTTTCTTAAAAGCATTAATTGTTTGTCCCAAATTTGCTGTTATTGTATTTAATTGAAATACATCTTTACTTATACTGTTTAACGCGAACGGGGCCTGCATCCAAATGAATTTGCTACGGTGTCCGGGATTATACACTGCGTCACTCTGCCGTACACAAAATTCCATTTTCAGTTCCAGAAAAACATGCTTTTTTGATTAGCTATTCCTTCAGGTCGGCATCACATTCGACCTCAAATTCAAACCAGCTGCCTCCAATTTTTCAGTTTTTAGCGAAAAGCGGTCAATGATACTTTAATTATATAAATATTGAAACCAATAAAACATCACCATATTGGCTCTGTCCTCTGAATAATGACAGTTTGTTGATGGCAAGTTTAAATGTTAGGTAAAAAATATTCCGCGAGAGCTACACACGTTGAAAGTGTTAACTAAGAAAGCATAATGTAGAATAAAATTTGAAATTGCCCGAAGAGTCCAGCAGAGTTCCAGACTGCAAAGTATATATGCTATTGCTTGAACCCGGTTCAAGGAAAAATTATTTACAGTACTTTTCAAGTTCCAGATAAGAGCAAACCTGGTCTACTGGATTAATTTTCTTTGGTGCCTTATAAATGCTTAATATATACTGAAACCTGACTTTTTCTAAAATATATTCTGCACTAGCATATAATTTCTATAAACCAAATCTTGCAACCAATACATATGAGAAAGTAGAATTATCATTTTATTAATAAGTGGATGAAAATAATAAAATTAAATAAAATTTCATTGTTAACCTATTGCACTTTGAGGAATGCCATTCTTGAGCAGAATTTCAGCAAATTCAATAATCTGTTAAACGTAGCATGACCACAATTGTTCGTACGATATGAGGTGTGACGACCCTACATGATCATCATTAAAACGCGACAAAAAACTGGCAAGCAAGGATTAACCACAATAATATAATTTTACGCAGTATCGTATTGATTTTTTCATATATAAAAATCTTGCATTTATGTACAGTCATTGTTTACTGGAATTAATTTTGTTTAGCAAAGGACAAATCAGTATATTATTTGTTTACAATTCGTGGCGTTTTGTATATGAGCAGAAATATTTTATTTCATTTGTTCATACAATTATTTGTTTACATTAAGAGACAAAATATAATTCTATTTGTTTACACCTTTTAGTCAGCGTTCAAGAAGATCGATAATTTTCATTTTTTTTAAATCTGGCATTAGCGAAAGACGTTCTTGGCTCTATTAGAATTACAATAACGAATTTGTAGAATTCAGTAACAGGAAATGGTAGTGAGTTCTCAATTTTTATATTATATATCAATTAGTGATAAATTTAGGATTTGCATTTGAATTACGTTGGTTTTATAGACACGCTATCCAATATAACTTTAAAATTGTTTTTGCAAATATAAATTAAAATCTTATTAAAAGGTTAATTTTGTCGATCTCTTATATCTAAAAATTTGTTATCTTTGTTTCTGCTTCAGTAGACATGTCGCATAACGGGTTTACAATAAATTTAAATGAACTTGTTTATTTTTTTATAAAACTAGATTTTGCCATTTTATGATAGGTTGTCTTATTTCTTGAGAGTCAGAATTTATTTTTTACTTGATATTTTAAAAATGTATCGTTCACATTAGTAGAAGCACCCTAAGATTCATGCTCATCAGGTTTGGAATAATGCAAATTGAATGTTTGGTCATTTATTCCACTGATTAACTTTCATTTTGTAGCTGGTGAGGTATTTTTTCCGTAAAATACACCTGAAAAACACTGGCAAAGACGTGAAGTTATCTAATTTTTTAACATTGTTCTAGTTGTGAGAGATATTTCAAGAGTACCGTTAATCGTACAGTAAAAATTTGAGCAGAAATTATGTAATAAGGGGAAAACATCACCAAATCCTTTCGACTAGATTCCTAAAATACCCAGGTTTCTGAGCGGGCGTTTAACGCCACAACATTGGGGTGCATCATTTCGTGTATCCTTACATGTTGGTAATCAGTAGCATAGAGCCCCTACTACCTATGTTGGCAAGAAATTGTGTTCGGCTCCAACCTATAAGCTGCTAACAACTACAAAATGAATATATTTCTTTGAAGCATAAAAGCAGAAACAAATAACTAGATGTTAACGCTACACCGTTCTGCAGCACGTCGGTAGCTCTCGCGTTGCATTTACTGAAAATGTAGAAACAAATGATTTGATGAATTATTTTATTTGGTTCACTTACGTGGGGGGGCTAGCTATTGTTATCAAACAGTTTTGCATTGACCATTGATATTGTGACTAGAAAGCCGTTGGTTAAAGAAAGAAGTAGCCTGGAATAGAAATCACAGCCTATATGACTGTGGAGCCACAATTCCACAAAGAAATACATTTGCCTTGAAATTTATTCAAATAAAAATTATGTCTCAAAGATGGCGCTTATTTGAAATTGAATATTTGGTTGATTTTCTGACAGACGACTGATATTGATATATTTTTAAATGTCAGTTGTCCAATGCATTTTGTGTAAACGTTGACTTTGATCGTTCACTATGACGCAATTTTTGTATAACACCTGATTATTTTGGAAAATTATATCATGACCTAATACGATTATATGCCTATCCTACTTCGGATCGATAAGTGACGTTAATAGTTATGTGAACTGCGGTAACTTTACTATTTGGCTTTGACGTAAAATTTCCATTGCGGAAAAATGAAGTTCCACATTTATTAAAATGACACACTTCATTTTACTGACAGCTATGGCCTCACTCTTTAATTCATTTTGCTTTAAGCACATGATAACTTGTAGCAACATCGTCGCCACTGAAAAAGAATCTTTCTATCAGGCGTGGTCACTTTGATCCATTTTTAGCTTATAATGCCAGATCTACATAAGGAAATTCATTTTAATAACAAGCTAACAACTTATAATTAAATAATTGGTATCACCACTCGAGCATTTAATGACATTTAGCATAAATGATCGCATTTTGCATAAGTTGACATCTAGTTAATACTGACAAAAAATATTATATTTCGGTCATAATACGACCATATATATATATATATATATATATATATATATATATATATATATATATATATATATATTCACACTACCTCACTTTTCTCTCTTTCGATTTCGCTTTCTCTCTATCTCTCTTTCTTACTGACACGCTCTTTGTAACATACACTGCAACTCTTTCTCTATCACTTTCTGTCTATCAATTTCAGCTTTTTCTCTTTCACTCCCTCACATTGTACCTTTCTCCGCATCTATCTAGCGTTCTCCTCTTTTCTTACTTTGCCTTTCTTTCTTTCCTCTGTCTCTTACAATCCCTCCCTCACTTTTTCTCTCCCGTTTTCTTTCCTTCTATCACCCTCCCTCTCTCCCGCTCACTCTTTACCTATTTCTATCTCACTCCCTCTCACACACTGTAATTATTGTCCAGACTACTTCTCTCTATCTCCCTCATTCTTTTTACCGCTTTTCCTCATCTATCTCTTTTTTGCTGTGTCTTTCCATATTTTTCTCTCTCTCTCATTCAATCATTACCACTCTTCCACTTTCACAACCCTCCGCTATTCGTCTCTCATTATCACCCTCTATCATTCTCTTTATCTCTCTTTATTACTGTCTATCCTTCCTGTCATATTTGTGCAAGTTTCTGAATAGGTATCAAATGCATAATACGCATTTCTCGGTAAGAAAGAATATATAGCAAATATATATTTTAATGAATGATGCTGTGATTACCCCAGAATATCTTTTGAGGCCAGATAGTGTGGATTAATGACGTAACATCTCTAAAAGTTGGTTTTAATTCTCAAGTTTACAAAAATACGGAAATCGGTATTGTTGGCAGCCGGTACAGGCACGCTATCGTAAAAATCATTGTGTTTGGACCATTTACAGGCTCAGCATACATTTTGTTTTATAAGTTCACTTCAAAGTTGTACAACCATTATCTTTCTATTGAGTTTACTTAATTACTGCTTCAATACACAATGGAATCGGAGAGTGTACTGTAAAACTGTTCCACATTTCTTGACCAAATATATAATGGTGTCTAGGACGTAGTATCGGATTCAACTGATGGGTCATCAGTGAACATGAGAGTGTATCTTGCATTCATACCGAATTTGATGTTTCCTACTGGTACTACTCTAACTAATTGGCTACTCGGTATACAATCTATACCACATAATTGCATAAAAACAAGATACCTATAAAGATTGTGACGGTGCTATCATCACATGTTGATCAACAATTTCTTGCATACATGGGCGACAAATGTGTTCGTGGTCTATGTTGTCATGGAACTTTCACAACAATAAAAAATCCCAGATTAATACATTCTTAGGTCACGTAATTTATCTATTTCAAGCCACAACTGTCTTAAACCTGGAAGATATCACACGGAGAAACGCCTTTCACTAATTACTTAAGCTCATTTCATTAAATGTCATTATTATTCTGCGCTGCTCTTCAAATATCCGTCAAAATTATTGTCTCGAAATTAATTCAAAGCATATCTGCAACCAAAAATTGCATACTCATCGCAAAGCGATGATCAAATGTACAATATTGAACACATTTTTGACAATAATGAACCGGCACACATATAACCATAGTTGTTTCACCATGTCTTAAGATAAGCTAAATGTTTTGCATTTGATTAAATTTCTTCACCATGTCCCTCATTGTTGTATCTATTAAATGAATTGAATATATCGCGTAATCTGTCTAATTCTAATCTCCTATGCTTTATATCTGTTAACTTGAGACTTCTTAATGTTAATGACTTTAAGATCCCGACTTTCATACGAAACGGGTGATTGGACTTGAAATTAAGAAGGATTCCTGAATAAGTATCCTTCCTATAAATATCTCTTCCCAATTTCAGACCATTTCTAATTAATTTGGCATCTAAAAATGATAATTCACCTGACGATTCCCTTTCTAAGGTAAATTATAATTCGCTCATTTGATTAGCTAAATTTACAACAATGCGACTTCAACGCTAACTCACACTATATAATATATATACCGAGTCTGTAAAGGATACTAACTCTATGGCTATTGTGTTAGTGACCGATACCAACATAATTGTACCGAAAAGGTACATGGTACTAACACTATGGTTTCCGAGTTGGTACATGATACCAACCTGATGGATATCAATTTATGCTAATGTTTATTATAATCAAGGTTGCGGTCTTGATATAAACACCTGACCCATTAATTAATTACATATGCCAGTATAAACTAAGAATTGTATAGTGTAGAAAAGGCAATTCTTAGTTTATACTGGCATATGTAAGTAATTAATGGGTCAGGTGTTTATATCAAGACCGCAACCTTGATTATAATAATTGTTATCACAACCCGCGCAACCAATGTTCGTTTAATTATGTTAATGTTGACTGAAATTGATAATTACAATAATTTCTGAACATCTGTTACTCCAGTAAATCCATACACTCTGGCATTGATCGATATCAGTTATCACATTTCGCGGTAAGAATGACATCATTCAATTCAATATATAACAATTAAATACTGTTTGTTGCGGAGATCTAATATATATGCAAGTATATATTAGGTGTTGTGAACGTAGTAACAAATTAGTTCAGTTGTGACCAAAAGGATAAACCAAAGGCAGCATGAACAGAAAGTATAATCTCATGCACATTCGTGTCTTACTGTAGTTTTGCTATGGTTTTTGACTGAAAACAAATGGAATTGGTATTTATCTTAAATCCGGAAATTGTATTTAATATTTAAACACCAAAATAGAAATTTATTATTAAGGTATGAGGAAAATGTGTTCAGCACAAATTAATTCAAATGCCATCACTTTATTTCGCATAAATTTCTATATGTACATTACGTATACCAAAAGTAACAATTATGATAATCAAGATTACATATGTAACTGAATGTCAACTTGAATATTTCAGCATGGGAAAAATTAAACACACATGAATTGGTAAACGCCATTTGAATTAATTAAGATGACTATATATCGTCATCATCATCATCATCATCATCATCATCTTCATCATCATCATGTCCAGCCACACAAAAGTCAAAAATAACTAATGTTTCACTGCCATATAACCATAAGGAGTGAAAAAAAGTATATAGTTGAAAATAGAAACAGTATTTTAAACAAATTATTAGTGAGATTTAGGAGAGATAGAGAAAGTGAGTGAGGCAGAGAGAAGGAAGACCTAGCTACCATGAGTAAATTTTTCATAATAACTCACAGAAATGAGACAAACTAAACCTCTTTACAAAACATATATATATATATATATATATATATATATATATATACACTTTGTTCATACGCACACATATATATATATATATATATATATATATATATATATAGACTAAAGATTTAATTACATTTTAGCAAGCAATAATAGATTTGTAAACATTGGAAATTTTATTTGTATACGACCGTATGGCACTTGTAGTAACTTGATCATGTGACGAATTTTTCTTAGCGAAATGTTTTGTTTGCTTACAGTCGTTTAGCTAAATCAGTGTGTAGGGAATGTTTTCATTTTCTTTGCGGTTTTCCTTGCGATAACACGTCCCAAGCAGGAGTATATTGCTACGCCTTGGTAGCAGTTCATTAGCAGAGAAAATAGTCAGTTTCTATATTTTGTTGAGTATAGATATGCAAATTATTATATTACAAATATGTGCTACGTATTTTCGTTAAATAGCTTTATTTATACCTTAACCAATAGAGCATTAAAATTAATATACAAAAAGACAAAAATATTATGAATTGAGTGATCTTCATTGATTTGGCATTATCGAACAGATACTACGTTACATGGAGATGAATTATTGAAATGAACACTTATACAAATAAACTGAGTGGATAGATCACGAGATTGCAATGCAGACGTGCCCAGGTACAGGAAATGTCCGCGACATTCTGGACAGTACATGAGATTTCCCAATTAGGACGAAATCGATCTAGTGTTTAAATAAAAGTCGTAAACATAATTCAAAATAATCTCGTTCACTTTATTTTCGTGTCAATTAGCGACTCATAAGTAAGAGCCGGTATTTTGCACTAAACGAACTATATATATATATAATTAAACGAACATTGGTTGCGCGGGTGATGATAACAATTATTATAATCAAGGTTGCGGTCTTGATATAAACACCTGACCTATTAATTACTTACATATGTCAGTATAAACTAAGAATTGTATAGTGTAGAAAAGGCAATTCATCCAGTAGACCGGTTTCGTCCTTATTGGGAACTCATCAAGTACTGGCCAGAATTTGCCGCGGACAGGATACGAACCTGGGCACGTCTGCTTCGGAATCTGGTGCTCTAACCACTGAGCTATCCTGCCGCACACTACACTACACACAATTTTCAGTTATATACTAACTAATGTAACTTGGTTAGTCAATTTTTCCTTTAGGTGGAGCTCATATGGCATCCATTTAGACCCAAAGTTCCAACTAACCATGCCCAATCTGTCATTACTGAACAGACACAACATTACATGGGGAAGTGGTATTGAAATGAACATTTATATAATTAAACGAACATTGGTTGCGCGGGTGGTGATAACTATTATTTTAATCAAGGTTGCGATCTTGTTATAAACACCTGACCCATTAATTACTTACATATGTCAGTATAAACTAAGAATTGTATAGTGTAGAAAAGGCAATTCATCCAGTAGACCGGTTTCGTCCTTATTGGGAACTCATCAAGTACTGGCCAGAATTTGCCGCGGACAGGATACGAACCTGGGCACGTCTGCTTCGGAATCTGGTGCTCTAACCACTGAGCTATCCTGCCGCACACTACACTACACACAATTTTCAGTTATATACTAACTAATGTAACTTGGTTAGTCAATTTTTCCTTTAGGTGGAGCTCATATGGCATCCATTTAGACCCAAAGTTCCAACTAACCATGCCCAATCTGTCATTACTGAACAGACACCACATTACATGGGGAAGTGGTATTTAAATGAACATTTAT
>JAQBSW010006473.1:0-48286 GCA_029291075.1 Eudiplozoon nipponicum | reverse complement strand
TAACTCGAAAACGGGAGCAACACAACAACCAGAGTCCACCCAAGACTCTAGGACATCTTCACACTCTGAATAATTCAGGAGAACGCACGACCAGGCCCTCTTAAGGGCCCCTATCAGTAACAAATCTCTATTCAGAGCACCTTAACCGAGTTTGTAACGTCGTACGGCATTTACTTGAAGCCGGGGCGTTTACAAAATTGGCGACCGCGCCAGGATAATGATTATTTTTCTGATTTTTTTTGGTATAAATAAAATTGACTTCCTTTTTCATTTATTTGGGATAGAAATAGATTAACATTTGCGCTTTCTTTACCCTAATCGTGGTCTTCTGGGAATTTTGTTGGGTATATATTCGTGGATTTGTGTTGAATTTTTTTGTGGAATATAATAATAATACATTGGCATCAAAGGCCAACGTTTCTACGTACAAACGGTACCGTACGTACTCGACAGGCTCAATTGCGGATATTTTCAATTTTTGGAACCAGTTACTGTGACGTGCTTTGTTCTGCGCTCATTCAACTGTGGAAGCTTTTTGTGGGTAAGCGTTTCGTTAAAGTATATTTATATATTTTCATATTGCTTTTAAATTTATGCTTTTAAGATCCCGTAAGATTGTTAGAATGTCAGGTCCAATTTTAGATATTGATGTTCCTCTTTGGGATGGAGATAGTGAACTATATTTTATGCGCGTAGACTCCGCTTTCTCCCCGTTTCCTGATTATGACAGTCATCAAAAACTGTCGAAGGTTTTTGCTAAACTACCTTCTGAATTGCAGCGACGGATTTATCCTATGCTTGAGGCCATTAGGATGCTACCTAATCCCATTTGGGCCTACAAAACGAGGTAGAATCCTTGCTTGGGCCTACAGAGACTGAGCAGATAATAAACAGATATACGCAGTTAGACATGCCAAACCTTGGCCCCATCGAAATACTGAGGGAATTACGGAAACTTTGGTATAGAACCAACATTTCTGACCATGAGGCTAAGGTTGTTTTTATCAACAATCTTCCACAAACACTAAAACTCTTTGCCAGACATCTTCCCAACACTCTCTCTATAGATGACTTATCTGAGAGATAAGAGTTAGAATATAGGGTTTTGGAAAACAAAGTGACTCCATCATCCTTTTCTTCACCTCCGCAAGATGATAGACTCTCCTCTTTAGAGAGGACAGTGGCGAACATGGCTAAAGTTCTAGAAGGATTGGCCATTACCAAATCCGAGCTAAATCAAGTGAATGCTCGACCCAAATTCGTTCCTAAGCCCAATTATAACGGTAGGCGGCGATCGAGATCTCCGCAATCCTTTAATAAATATGCCTCAAAGAACTGGTGTTATAACCACCAGAAGTTTTTTTATTCATGCCAAGTCTGTCTTTGTCGTTCCGAAGAATTTCCGAATGAGTGCCAATTTCCACAGCTGACGGAAAGGACAACAGACCGCAGGCACAAGGGTGCATCAGTATCGGGAAACGTCTGGCGCAGGAAGTAGAAGACCGTACTTTCTGCACATCAACGGCATCAACGGCGCTACAGGGAAGAAGCCAACTACAATCCGACATCCCTGTCGACTCTTTTCGTCCACGCCGAATTTTTCACATAGAGAACCAAACGGACAACGCCGGTCGCAATCACCAGCCTACTTGTTTGCATGACCCGGCCAAACAGCCCAACGAGCTTCTGCACCTTCTTGATTTCAAAACTGGCGAAGAGTTCATCGTAGACACAGGTTCGACAGTCTCAGTTCTCAAGGGTGATTCAATGGCCGAGATGTCGCTAGGCGTTCTTCTCGCAACAGCTACAGGCGAGCTGCCGGTACCGCACACTCAACATAGGTCTACGACGTGAATTTTCCCACAACTTCATCATTGCCAAGGTCTCACATAATATAATAGGCCTTGATTTCCTTCTAAAATTTGGGCTCATTTTTCATCTTGCCAATCAAAAGATCATCGACCCCTCCACCGGACTTGAGCAAAGTTTTTGGACACTTGCCTCCGAGCGTTTGGAGTTACAGGTCATTCAGCCAACCCCAGTGCATCATTCAGCAGAGATATCAGCAGCTCTTCGAAAATACAAATCGCTTTTCGATCTTAACAAGTCAGAGCTACGAGTCTCCAACACGATGCATCATATCGTCACAGAAGGACAACCTATTGCACTCAAGAAGCGACCACTGGCTCCTGCTAAGCTGAAAGCTGCCCAAGAAGAATTCTCAAGGCTTTTGGAAGAGGGAATCATCAGACCATCGAAAAGTTCATGGGCGTCACCACTGCACTTAGTCTCAAAATCAAACGGATCGTACAGAGCCTGTGGAGACTACCGTAAGCTAAATTCAGTGACAAAATCTGATGCATATCCTATTCCAAATATCAACACGTTACTTGAAAAACTCAACGGCAGCAATTTCTTCTCAGTGATTGACCTCAGACAAGCGTACCATCACATACCGGTAGCACCAGAGGATATCGAGAAAACTGCAGTCATCACTCCATTTGGCCTTTTGAATATCTTTACATGCCTTTTGGACTTAAGTGTGCTACTCAGACATTTCAAAGATTCATAGACAACATACTTCGCGACGACTCTGCTTATTGTATGTCATATCTCGATGACATTATGGTATTCAGTCCAGATCTAGAATCTCATGCGAAACATCTACGAAATGTCCTCTCACGCTTATCCAACCACGGACTCAAGATCAACTGTGACAAGACGCAGATTGCAACTTCATCCGTCGACTTCTTAGGGCATCGTATCACGGCCCAAGGTATTCAACCGTTGCCGTCAAAGACGAATTCAATCAAGAATATCAAGTCACCAAAGACTTTGAGCGATTTGCAGAAAATCTTGGGAGTACTAAACTATTATCGCAAGTTTCTTCCAGGCCTTTCAAAACAACTTTATCCTTTGTGCAGGCACCTGCGGAACCGAAAAGGACTGAGCAAGAATTCCATCATTGCTTGGTCATCCGAAGACGAGGAATTACTTCGACTTGCCATCAACTCGTTAGCAAATGCCACAATGCTAACGCATCCAGATTTCGAAAAGCCATTTCTACTCACGACAGATGCTTCTGAATTCGCTATTGGAGCCACTTTGGAACAAGAGATCGACGGAGTTCGGAAGCCTATCAGTTTCTACTCGCGTACTCTCCAACCAGTAGAAACGAGGTACGACACTTTCGGCCGAGAACTTCTCGCCATCCACGACGCAGTGCGCCATTTTATCAGCATCATTGGCAGTAGCAGATTTGTTGTTTTCACAGATCATGCACCACTAGTTAGCGCACTTCGAAACGCAACTTCATCTATCGCCAAGTACCCTGCCAGAGTGGAAAGACAGCTTTCTCGTCTAAGCGAATGGCAATTTGACGTCTTTCACGTCAAGGGCAAACAGAACTTCATTGCAGATGCCCTGTCCAGGCCAGACGTCTCTCTACAACCACCTTCGCCGTCACCATTCACTGTCAACTCCGTGGCACTCAGTGAACCTGCACTAACGCCAACTCTCCTGCGAACTGAACAACGCGGTGACATTCACATTCAAAGATCAATAGCCCGTCACCCAACCAAGTTCATATGCCGTCTGTGGGAAGGCTTACCAATTGTTTACTTCACGGGTACGCAGCCCAACAAGCCAGTTCTGCCGACCAGCCTTCAGAGGAAGGTTTTCGATTCAATTCACTCAATTTCTCACCCAGGAAGCCAAGCGACTGTCCGACTTCTTACAGATCGTTTCTGGGGTCACAGACTTAGGCAGAATGTTAAACGATGGGTCTCAGAGTGTGCAATTTGTCAGAAAAACAAGATCACACGACACACTCGTTCTAGGTTGCAACATTTTCGGTCTACTTCTCGCCTAGCCATCGTCCACATCGACATAGTTCATCTGACAAAGGTTCAAGGTTTCAGCTACCTTCTAACTATGATCGATAGATTTACACGGTGGCCTGCGGCATTACCTCTTGGCACCATTTCTGCAGACGAAGTAACTAACGGTTTTATCTCTGCATGGATATCCAATTATGGTGTTCCCAATGAGGTCATCACGGACAGAGGCACTTGCTTCTCATCTGATCGTTTCAAATCCACCTTGCGGTACATGGGATGCATCTTACGCCAGACGACTGCCTACCATCCCCAAGCTAATGGCATGGTAGAGAGAATGCATAGGGAACTCAAAGCAGCTTTAGCATCCTCGTCCATTAATGGCAACTGGGTCGATGCACTACCTTTAGTTCTGCTGGCCATGCGTCCTCGTACTCGAGAATCCATTAAAACGTCTGCGTCACAACTCTTGTATGGCATGGATCTACGCCTGCCTAGTCAGCTCCCACGTCTACTACCGGCACAGGATGACCCACAAGACGAAGCTACCCGCCTTCGACTTCATTTCGGTAACATGTCTGAACAGCAGCCGAGACACACGCCTCGTCCAGTCTTCGTTCACCCACAGCTCCACAGCTGCAAGAGAGTACTCGTTCGCAACAATAATGCTGTTGCACCACTACAACCCAAGTATCGCGGTCCTTACCCGATTTTACTAAAACAGCCAAAATACTTCATCATTATGCAAGGCGCTACACCGACATCAGTAAGCATAGACAGGTTAAAACCGTTTATCGAACCACCTGATCCTGAGAGCGTTCAACCTTCTACACACGTCTCAGTCTCCGTCTGCCCACAATCTCAACCTGCTTTGTATAACGCGTAATTAATTTTTTTTAAACATTAACATTTAACTATAAAATTTTTTTTTAAACTTTACGTTAATTTTTAGTATTTGTCTCACGTGGCATAACCAGCTGTTCTTAGCTAACAATTGTGTAGCATTTTTGAACAGTTCTTTGGTATTATGCCACCTCTGAGGCAATGTTCGTGTACATATTTTTATGCAATTACCTTTGATTTTAATGTATATATATTTTACATTATAATGTATTTCTCACACATGACATTACACTGCCTATTTTGGTATGACCAGCTACTTAGAGCTAACGCTTTCGTGTAGCAACACTAAGTAGTGATCAGCTTCATATCATGGTACAGGCCACTTTCAATGCATATCTCAACTTTATCCATTTCACAAAGACCACTACAAATGCCATGACCACAACGTCGAGCACTTTAGCTCCTTTGGTCGTATACAAACACTGACAACGATCCAACCTGCTTAGGTTTTTTATCTTAAACCTGGCAAATTCAGAGGCGATTTACCTCGAAATCTTCACGCTGCGGCTCCAAAAACTTACACTGCTCTATTTTGCCTCACGTGCTATGACCGTCCACTAGAGCTAACAATTTGTGTAGCAATTCCTAGTGGTTACCTGGCATCATATCATTGTTGAAGCAACCAACAAGCATATTTAAGCCCAGCACTTATGGTTCATCATATTTTTCCTTAACTTGGTTCGAACTCTGTCATGCATTTCTTATCTAGCCTCGCAGAGAGGAATATTTTTTCTTTTTTTTCAGAGAGGAAAGTGTTGTAACGACACAAATCAATCGGTGACATATTGCGTAAATAAAATTCAAATCTATTTACGTTGCACCAATGAGAAAAAAGCAAATTGCCGTTTAACCACGTTAAACGACGTTTAACCAATAGTATGCAAGCACACATTGCATGCTATTTAAGCACGGTAATTTACCATGCAAGTCAGTTGTGACATTTGCATTCTACCTGCTTCACGTTTCTGCTTGATCGGCTGTCAGCGCATATTGCACTTTACCGGTTGTCAATCCCTACTCGTCTTGATGCGAGATACCAGAGAGACGAGCCAATTGAGTGCAGGACCTGCATGACACCATACACAACGCGATCACAGCTCAACCACTGGAGCCACAGCTCAACCAGAGTCCACCCAAGGCTCTAGGACATCTTCACTTCGGAAGACTTCCAGCGAACGTATTACCTGGCCCTCTTAAGGGCCCCCATATCAGCAACTAATCTCTATTCAGAGCACCTTAACCGAGTTTGTAACGTCGTACGGCATTTACTTGAAGCCGGGGCGTTTACACAATTTAGAAAGCATGTGTCAGTGGTTGTTCAGGTGTTGAATTCCATGGGTTTTGTATTGTGGTAACTGAAATTTAAATATTGTAAAATAATTAACCAACGTGCTATTTTCCATGAATATCTCTCAATTTCCTTTTGTTAGTTGTGGTCGTTTTAGATAATTTCTATTTAAATTGCTTGTATTCGCTTTCATTTTGAAGCACACATGAAATTGGTCTATATTTATTTTTAATTTTGAGGCTAAAATGTATACTGTGTTATTTTTAAAATCAAATATCAAATTGTTTACAGACGTTAGTTAGTAAAAAATGGTGAAATTACGGTATTTGAGCTGTAAGAAAGCGTATAAACACTTTTAGTTAATAAGTGAATTTCGTTAATTAAGTTCTCTTTTTGCAGTATTTCTATTTTCTCTCGTTTTATGTGAAACTATCTATTTTCTATCACATGCAATCAGTCATTTAATGGGCATGTTCTATCGAGCAATCCGCATGGTTGAAAATGGTATCAAACTGGTTTACGTGTTTGATGGAAAACCACCAGAAATGAAGTCCGGAGAGCTTACGAAGCGACTGAACGACGTGAGGAGTCGGAGCGAAGTCTGGCAAAGGCAGAGGCAGAAGAGGACGCCGAAGCGGTTGAGAAGTTTTCTAAACGGCTAGTCAAGGTCACCGCACAACACAACGAGGATTGCAAGACGCTGCTGAGTTTAATGGGTATTCCTCATGTTGATGTAAGTCGATCACGTTTGTCAAAAAAGTGGATTCTATAGACTGGTGCTGAAATAGGCATGTTCAAATTAGTAATCATTCAGTAAAATATATATTTGCCTAACATTTCGCTCATGGTCAGCATGGATGCCTCATTTCTTCATTTTATACGATCTTTAAATATTATGCTCAGGAGTTCAATCTAATAAGAGCAGAACCGGTTACTTGGTGAATTATTATCTTTTGTTATATAAATTTTACCTATGTATACGTAAGACCGCTAGAAGTGAGAGCCACATATCTAATTTTGATTTCCATTTATATATATATATATATATATATATATATATATATATATATATATAGCGGTTTGATCCTCCTAGTCAGTTTTCCGTTGTACTCTGATGATGACCATGGAAGGTCGAAACATGTCAGCACAATATATATATATATATATGAGTAAGCTGCAAAAAATTAGTGTTTAGGACTGCATAGAAATTAAGCAGCCGACATATCTAGTCAATTACAATTTACGCGAGACTACTAGGGGTGAGAGCCGCATTTCTAATTTTTCCTTCTATATATATGGATTATGGTTTGATCTCCAAGAAAATCAGTAAAATAGCATAAAATTTATTTCTGTTTATTTGAGAGCAAATGCACTGACTGAACTTGACATTGCACGGGCGCTGAAGTTTGCGCTATAGTTCTCATACTCTGGGATCCTTCTTTATTTTAACTTTCAGTCATTGTAGAAAGAAACAACAAGAATCATTGTGTTTGTACGTGGCTAATACCTGAGTAAAAACTAAGGATCAACTGTATTAAAAATAATGGACGCCCGTGTGTTTTTCAAAACAGAATTCTCAACCAACAATAAATGATGGAATCACCACTTTACTATTACGCGGTTTATTAAATACTGTCTATGGGATGAGTATTTAGCATAATGCCTGTATGTGCAAATAATTACCTGTCTACTATGTATGCTAATGGGCGTGTATTTATTCCATACGATCATATATTTGAATCAAAATGACCTGGGAATTACGGTTATGTAAAAATCTGGCAATGTAACCAGTCCATTAGATCAATGGCCTTTTCTACATCATGCAATCCTTAGTTTATAATTACAAATGGGCGTATACAAATTATTAATTCAAAATTACTTCCCCAGGTAGTGTGGTGTCTTTTCTATAATGATAGATTGAGGGTGGTCAGTTGGAAATTTGTCTCGATGTATGCTATATTGGCTCCACAAAAGGCTAACCTAGAAAAAGTAGTGAGTATACAGCTGAAAACTGTGTGAAGTGTGCGGCTGGGTGTTTCAGTGGTTAGAACAATAGTTTTGGAAGCAGACGTGCAGAGGTTCGAGCCCTATCCGTGACAAATCCTGGGTATTATGTGATGAGTTAATCATAAGGACGATATCGGTCTACCGGACTAATTGCCTTTTCAAAACTAGAAAATGCTTAGTTTATACTGACAAATAAATTTACAGTTATTTATATCAAGATTGCAACCTTAAATTAAATAAACGTTATCACTTCCCACGCAAACAATGTTCTTTTAAACATTTGTCTTCGTGTGTTGCTTTTAGGCGCCTAGCGAAGAAGAAGCAAAGTGTGCGGCATTGGCAAGTTCTGGAAAAGTGTATGCGGTTGGCACAGAGGATATGGACGCGTTAACTATTGGTGCTCCTGTGCTGCTTCGACACTTGAAGTTTAGTGAAGCCCGGTTAGTATTAGTTAATGTTTATTTTATGGAATAATACCGTTGTAAACACCCCGGCTTCAAGTAAATGCCGTATGACGTTACAAACTCGGTTAAGGTGCTATGGATATAGATATTGTCCTGATAGGGGGCCCTTAACAGGGCCTGGTCGTGCGTTCTCTTGGCAAATGCCGAGTGTGAAGATCTCCTAGAGCCTTGGGTTGACTCTGGCTGCGGTTCCTTCTGTTGTTGCGTTGTAATATCGATGTGGAAAACTTCGTTGAAGTTCTGCATTAATTGGCTCGTCTCGCTGGTTGTACAGCAATAAGATGAGTCACGGATGTTGCCAATTGTTGGTGAAACAAATCCGATAACCAGCGTAGGTTTTGACAGCCGACAGCACGCACACGTAACGCAAAGCAGAAGGCAAATGCGACAACTGACTTACATGGTAAATTGCCGTGCTTAAATACCATGCCATAGGAATATATGTCTACTTGCACACTATTGGTCAACGGCAAGTTTCGCTTTTTTCTCATTGGTGCAACGTAAATATAATTGAATTTAATTTACGCAATATGTCGGCAATTAATTTGTGTTGTTACACCGTATTGATCAATCATAGAACTTTTATTAGTTGTCTCGTTGTAAATAAAACTACATATTTTTGAAGCATCATCATGAGTACTCAGTGTTGCGGAGATCTTATGTGTTTGTAGGTAAATAGTAGGTTTTACATATGCCATAAAAAGTTTGTTCTTATAGGATTAGAAGGATATACCAAAATCAGAATGAGAAGGTATAGTCGTGTGCATACGTGCGTCTGAAACTTGCTGGAGACTCATCAGTACTTTACCCCGAATCCTCTATTAAGTTGGTCAAGTAATACGCTATCCAATTTTCCATTACTTCACCAAATATGTAGAGTTGGAGCATAATACCGACATAGGCAATACAGCTTCTTTGGAGTTTTCACTGTACTGCCTTATAAAGAACGATGGAGCATTCAAGTTAATTCTGCCTTAATAATAAAGGGAAATATTTTAGTATTAGTAATCTGCAAAACTCTCCCCTGAGCTGGGTTCAACGCACCGGGTTTCCAACAAAGCTATGGTGTTCACGTGAATTCCATCCAGGAACATTTCAGTTTGAGTTGATTTTAACTGATTCTGCCATGAGTAAATCTGTAAGCCTAGTTTCCAACGATGACTTACCGCGAATTTCATTCGCGGGTTGTTGTTTTGCACTCTTAATTTCACAAAGATCCGATTAATTATCATCAATTTGGCGTTGGCTGAAAGAATAATGCTCTGCTGAGCAGTCGAATTGTGCACATGTAAAACGTACGTCACCGAAGCTTCATCATATAACCAAGATTATATCGAACCTCATTTTCAGTGGTTGGTATGAATGGTGTGGAAGTTTTCGGAATGAGGGTATGAATCTCCACTCAGTCACCACGAAGCGAAACTCAACGCGTACTTTGAAATGATCGGTCAGATCGTTGCGGAACTGGGTTCAAATCGACCACCCACGAAGGCAAATCGTAGATAACTTAAACCTTGTCTCACTCCAGAACATTTACCGAATATGTCTGACTGAACTATTGGTGCACAATTTGGCATGATTGGATGATTAGGAACCTCACTGAAGCTAATCCAATTTATTTTGCTTCCATCAGTTTCCAATGGCTTCGCGAGTGTTTATGTTCAGTTCATTAACATACAGCGTAAAAGTCAGCTTTTTGCTTTTTAATTTAAAGCCTAATTCAATGTTACCATATAATATTAAGATTTATTGAAGACATTTAGAACTTGGACAGAGTCCGTTATTTGAATGTGTTCTTGCGATATAATGAGAGATGTAGATATCTTTAAGGCAGTGTATGTAGACCGGTAGATTTAGAATAAAACGGAAGGTTTCTTATCATCATAAGCAACGTGCTCAATTAAAAAATTACGTAACTTAAAAATAAATTGATTGCGCTGGTGGTGATCAAAATTCTTTAAATCAAGTTTGCGAGCTCGAAGTAAACACCAATCCCATTGTATTTAACCAGTTGTCAAAAAACATAGCGAAAATATCACCAGTCGCACTCACTGATGCATTTCGACCATCCATGATCAGCATCAGAGTACGAAGGCAAACTGACTAGCGAGGATCAAACCGCATTGCTTATATATGGAAAACAAAATTAGATATGCGGCTATCACCTCTAGCAATCTCGCATACTTTTACTTGACTGGAAATGTCGGCTGCACAATTTCTATGCAGCCACGAACATTAACTGTTTGCAGCTTTCGCCATACATATATTATTATTATTAGTCCTGTGATTTTCACTTTTAAAATATATCCTTATTGTATGTATGTAAAATAATCAGGCCTATTATGATGATGTTATATGCATATATCGGTCGTTTTAGACAAGAAGTTCTGTGGATGTTATTTAAAAAATGTTTGCTATAGTGACACGTATGCAGCCAATGCTTGCAAATTTGCTTTTTATTCAATCTGGTCAACGAAATATTCGAATTTTACACATCAATATCCTGTGTGATCGTTTTGGCCTCGATGTAAACAAATATTCTGAACTTAGAATTTACCATTTCTTCATGGAATAACAACACGAAATCTGTTGCATACTAAATGCTAAATCTTTATTTTTTCGTAATGAACATATAATTTAACACTTTTTACTTTATTCGCCTAGAAAACTACCCATACAAGAATTCAATTTGGCAAATATTCTGGTGGCCATGAATCTGAGCATAAATTAATTTATTGATTTATGTATATTGTTGGGCTGTGATTACTGCGATAGCATTCGTGGTATTGGCCAAAAAAAGGCGGTTGAACTGATTACAAAATCGGGCAATATTGAAGATATATTGGAAAAACTTGATAAGACAAAGTACACACTCTCCGAAAATTGGTCTTTTGCAGAAGCTCGCGAGTTGTTCCGACATCCAGAAGTTACAGATCCCAATGAAATTGAGGTAAGCTTTCTTTTACTGGCTCCGATAGGTCTGCTTTTGATTACTGAAATTGCTAATTTGTGCAACTGGTATTTGTAACAATTACTATCATTATTTATACATGTTTATGCGGTTGGACCTCCTTGGTTTTCAACAAAAAACAAAAATGACACACGAAAATTAACCTGCAATAATACTATAAATTTTCAAAATGATAGCAGGATCCATACAGAGAAGGTTGTGCCGTCAAAATTTCAGTCACATGCAAATTATATGAGGCTATCTGTCGTAGGGGCCACACTAGCATTTCTCTCTAGTATGATTTAAACGCTGTTAGTTGATTTGCTGTCGTACCCCAATGACAACAAGGGATAATCGACTCCACATATCCATGTGGGACAGATTGTAAGTTTTCGATGTTTTCCTAACTGGTTAATTATTATTTGAGATTGGTATCAATCCAAAATTCATTATCAATTAGTGTTTTTCTGCCATATAACCATTAGAGGACTAATAGAATAACAGGAACATTTTTTATTGGTGACAAAAACAATAATTCACACACGCTAATTGTTTCAGAGATTTTTGAGGTCGAGAACCTAGTTAATATAAGTATATTTACCTAGATAACACACAGAAGTGAGGCAAACAACACTACTACACAATACCATTATGGCCAAGTCAGCTTTAAGACAAGGCAACATTGGCAATATAGTTTCCTCGCCGTTTCCACTTTATCACATCATAAGCAAAACCAAACCTTTTAGCTAATTCTGCCCAACTAAGAAAAGAAAGTTACGAAGATGATACTACTATAAATCTGCAACAAGATCGCCACATCGCGTAGAATTTCCAACCAAAAACTATGATGCAAAAATGCACCTCATCTTGGCAAATGAGTGGACCTATATTACCAAAATGAGATGTAGTTGATGCTGGGTGAGATAATGGCGCTCTACTGGGCAATCAAAATGAGAGTTTACGCCAAACGTGACTGAGGCAACTTCATTGATGGAGCATTATTTGTTTTTCTAACTAGGAGCACTTGTTGACTGACCCAAGAATACGTCTACGGATGACGGCTTTGGTTGTTCGCTGTTGGTAACCTACATGTGCTATGCTTCGGTCGAAAACCTGTAAACATTCAAAATCATCGACGCTAAGTGGCCAAATCTTACAAACTTACAGTAAAACTCCGCGTGCAGATGCATTATGAGGCAGCGTGAAATGCTCTTGCTTCATAATTGGTAAAGGTTAGAGAAAACTACTGTAGCTTTCGCAATTCTCACACCCACCTCATCAGATGTATTGCCAGAATAATGTTTAGGGCAGCCAAGGTATGTAAACTTGTCAAATATGTATAGCTCTTCACACAGCGGTCGCAAAGTTGGAGGGATTAATGCGTAAAGCTGTTGAAGTATCTTACATTTAGAGGGTGTGAATTTCATATCGAAAGACGAAACACTGACTGCTAATCTATTTATGGTTTCCTAAGCAGAATCTCGATTATCGAATAATAACTCAATATTCTTTAAATCAGAGTTGCGAGCTTGAAACACTAATCCCATTGTATTTTACCAGTCGTCGAACAACAAAAAAACTACCGCCAGTCGCAACGCACTAACGCGTTTTGACCTTGTATGATCATCATCAGAGTACGACGACAAACTAGCTAGCGTGGATCTAACCGCATTGCAAACATATGGAAAGCAAAATTAGATATGCGGCTCTCACCTCTAGTAGATTTCATACATTATACGTGACTGGAAATGTCGACTGCACAACTTCTATGCGGATACGAACATTAGCTGTTTGCACGGATGGTGGTAACAATTCTTTAAATCAAGCTTGCGAGCTTGAAGTTAACACCCATCCCATTGTATTTAACCATTTATCAAACAACATAACAAAACTACCGTCAGTGGCACACACTGACGAGTTTCGACCTTCCATGATCTTGGCGGTAGTTTTGTTATGGTGTTCGATGACTGGTTAAATACAATGGGATTTGTGTTTACTTCAAGATCGCAAACTTGATTTAAAGAAATGTTACCACCACCCGCGCAATCAATTATTGCTTAATAATTCAATATTGTCTTATTAGCCAAGGTCGACTAACCTATCGCCCGAAAGAACTTCGTTTCCTTCATCCTGAGCGTATGGAGGAGTGTTATTCACAATATCATCTATTACAAATTGTTTTAAAAATGGTGAAAGTGATAAGCCTTGACGAATATCACCGCTTATAGTAAAGTGTTGTTAATTAATTACAGACTTTAATGCATCCAATAGTGTTTGTGTAGGCGGCGCGTATATTTACAAATTTTGGAACACACCAATTTTCGACAGAATACATAAAAGAACATTGCGATATTCCGAGTCAAATGCATCCTTGAAGTCTAGAATGAGGACAATAATGTAATGGATATATACATGTCGATGTTAAAGATTTTTTTCTTAGGCTATAAATATTATCGATATAGCCACTTCCTGACTGGAATCCGGCTTGTTCTTCAATTGAATGTAATTTTCACGAAGGACTAAGCCGACGTAAGTTAATCGAAACAGATAACTTAGATATGACTAGATTCAAGCTTATACCACTATGTTTATCACACGATTTACGAGTGCCTTCTTTTGAAGATATGATTGATGGTCAACCCATTCTAAGCAATGAACATGGAAGCAAATCATCAGGACCTGCAGTTTTGCGACGATTAAGAGATAGGATTGCATCTCGTATTTCTGTTAGTGTTTAACATTTCACATTTTTGATACCGACAAGCTTTAGGGAATCAAAACTAATGGTGTTCAGTTCACCTATTTACACGCCTTATTACTTATTTGATAATATTTGCGATCATTTATAGTTTCGCTAACTCAATTTTCCCAAACCAGCTGCTGGAGAAGTTGGAACAAACAGCAGCAATTACCTGATGCGAACGCTTCCTTCATCTCCTCAGAACTTCTGACCCGAGATTGAAGTTTTGATTGCGCTTAAGTTGGCGTCTTACAACATTAAGATTATTATTATTATAAGTCGAGTCAGCTGAAATTTGTCGCCTAGTTTATAGTATCTCCATTGATTTTAAGGAGACCCAATGATTATTTCTCCAGGAGACTAAAATACCACATAAGTGGTGTCTAAACTGGGCATATTATCTTATTTCCGTCCAAAATAAATTCGAAATTTCGTCATCAAAACCAGTTAGATTTGACTTTATAATATGTTCATATTTTTGTCAAAAGGGCGGTTGTTTGAGTTTGCTTACATTTGATTAAGTTTTAATCTTTTTGATGTTTCTGGAAAACTGCAATTGTACAACGGATAAGTGCAGTCCTAGATGACATGTGCTCCAAAACGAGTCCCCGTCGTCCGGGGCCTGGAAGATGCCATGTGGCGCAACGTTTTGAACTACGTTTAAAGTTATTCATATTTAAATGCCATCTATATTCCGCGCAACTACCCAAAAATCGTTCACCATTATCGTTGCGTATCGAGCTTAAAGTGTACTTTCCACCAAAATGAAATTATTTTACTTAAACGCCACACTTCAGTATTCATGTCACCCATAATTAAGAATATTTCGTGGAACCATATGTTCGAAACCAATATTGTTTAGATAAGGATGACGCCAGTGAACCCTGCATTTGATTAATTGCCATTTCTTTGTTTGCATGGAAATCTGCTGTTCCATATTTTATACACCATAAAACAAAAATTATTCATTATAATAGAAATATTATCAATTATGTTGCATAACAATTTTTAATATTTTAGCTCCAATGGACCGAACCTGATGAAGAAAAACTTGTAGAATTTATGGTTCACAAAATGGGTTCAAGTAAGCGAAATGTTTTATTTGTCTAAAACTATAAATATCGGCATTCAACTGTCATATTCAATCAGTATTTTGTCAATCACGTGAATTTCAGCGTAACCAAGAGTATCATCATAATGGTGTATTATTTATAACAAAAGAAATCCATAGTTCTTTGATAAATTGTAGCACGTTAATATAAAAATTTTGACATATCACTTTAGTCAATTTTTATCGTGACTGAAATATTTATTTTTTGTGTATTTATAAAACCAATGGAAAGATGACTTTACTCTTTTCACATTGTGCTATTAAAGATAAGCAAATCACAGGCGGAAACATTCACACATTCGTATATCAACAATTAATGCGTATCGAAAGTACTAATCTCTTTTTCTTTTATTCTCGGAGAGAATATAGTTTCTTACTTTAAACACAGCCGCTCAGTACCGGTGGGGTTCAGCTAGTGCCAAAGCTTTCTCTATTTCTTAATGGGGTTATTCTAAACATGGCAATCTAGTAATTAACGTATATAAAAGTATGGTAGGAGTATTGGAGAAAAACATTGATTTAATAGAAGGATGATAAAACAAATGTATGCCTGTTTTTTCAGTGGTCTTTTCTTGACTGTATACATAATGAAACAACTAACTGGACGCAAACTTATAAGGGTACACGAACGCATTTTTCGCCAATTTTCGATTTCATCAATTAAATTTGCGTTATTACGTTTAAAACTGCGAATCATATTTCCTTTTTGCAATTGGACCTGCAAACTTGTGAATGAATGCGATGTGTGAATAGACTTGATTTGAATTTGAACATAATTTTTGAAACTTTTAGATTTGATTTTTAAATAAAAAATGCTGCGAACTTAAATATTTGCAATTATATTTTGTATAGTCTGTGGAGTTTTGTGTTATTAGCCTCGAATGATAGCGCTCACACTAACTTCTCGCTGGGCACGGATGGCTAAAGCCGCAGATGAGGTGGACATGCTGTTTCTTGGTCGGATAATATTTTTGTGATATCGTTCGGATCACCCCTAATTCATATACTGAGAAACCAAAGGCAGTGAAACAGGGGAATAACTGCGTTTGGCGGCTAGAAGGGTTCAGTATTAGAACCGCATTATGACGTATTTGAATAGTATCTTCAGGAGTCAGGAATGCACAAGACCCAGATATTCGTTTTTGCATGTATGCGTCAATTTAAAAATATCAAACCGACATAGAAAGAGGCATTATGATTATTACAACTTAGCCGCAATTTTCTGCATTTTTGTTTTTTAGTGAGGATAGGATACGCAGTGGTGTGAAAAAGCTATTGAAAGCCAAAAATACATCACAACAGGGCAGAATTGACAATTTTTTCACAATGCTGCCGGCGATAAAAAAAGAGGTAAAGGAATTGTCTAATTGATTGCATCTGTCAGTGTTAGACTTAAAATTAAACTTTAAAAATGTTAACTGGTTTTAAAAATGTAATAAAGCTCGTGATATTTCGCGATAAAATTTTCGAGAATATAAGACTTGATGTCGGACAATCTAGACTGGAAACCGCGCGATTTAGGCTCTTCAGTCTTGCCAAAATATGACAAAAAAGAAAACATATTTATACTGCGAATTGTTGAGATGATGTCGTACAAACATTACAGATAAAAATGCAAGGCGAGTGCTAAAAACTAAGTTACCTTTTAATGGAGTTCATGGATTAATACTGCAAAGTGCAGAATTTTAAAGTTTTGCATATACTCGTAGCGTATTACTCGAGTATCGTACGTCTCGTACGGCCTAGGTGGTAGGAAATTATGAATTTTCTTTTTCGAAAACACACGTCTCCCAACCATTCTGTGTTCCAGCGTAAAAATTAATAGATAGCTGTAACTCGCGCTTTTTCTAGGCGTAGGCGGCCTCCTTTGCAAATGTGTACATGCTAGTTTGTAGCACAGTTATCAAAGCTTTGAGCAGTGTCCGCTGCTGGTATTAGTATCAACGGTATCAGCCTTTCTAATTTCACCATTAAGACATATTCTCATTTCCTTTTCCATTTTAGTACAATAATGGGAATATTATTTTACGGTGTAATGACATGAAAAAGAGCCACACTTTTCAACAATTACGATATCACCTAGATGTTTACTGCATGGAAAACCGATGACAAGCAATAGAATGGAGCCTAAACATTTCGTGGATGTTAGACAAGCAAGATTAAATATAACTGGTAGCTATACTGCACCATCAATTTGTTTCTTACGAATAGTTTACCTTGAAGAAGCCCTGATGAAACGTTATGTGATAGTAAGGTCTAAACGAATTTGTCTTTGCTCATTGTACTTCAGATTTCTCATGATATTTCTCAGTTATATTTGGCGTTCGAAGATAATTTTGGCTTTTCCAGTTACATCAGAGTATTTAATGTGCCATATTATCAGCTGTTTCTGAGTATTTCTATCATGCGCAAAAGTTAGCACTGGATAGATCATTAAAACGAGATTTCAGTGAGTTACGCTAACCAAACTGTTGAAATTAACTCGTCTCTGCAGCTGAAGCATGCGCAGTGCAAAACTCCATTTGTCATTCACTCGATAGCTTTGTGAACTCGAGCTTTCGATCAGTTTAAACTTGATTTCTGTCAACTAACGAACCGGAATTATTAACCAATGACTTGTCATTGTGAATAGGCAACCCTTCCGTAACGATCACAGTCTAAAAGGCACTTTTCACTAAGAGCGCCACTGGGTAAGATATCTGGATTGATAACGTATTTATACCAACTGTGTTCTTTAGCCCATTCCTTAATTAGTTTACCTGTACTTCTTCCACTTTACTTTCCTGCAAATTTTAACTGTTTCTAAAATATGTACATTATTACCATTTGCAGTAAACGTGTACTTACTTCCGAAGAATTTATATTTAGCGAAGCTGATAAGTAATTCTAAGTGCTTGGCATTAATAATGAAAGATTATTTTCAATCTAAACAATGTTTCGAATTAAATAACATTCTTTATATATTATAAACCTTTATGCCAATTTTCGCTTATAACGCGTTTTAGATGAAAAAAATAAAGAATGCTATCATTGCGAAAAATGAGCTGGTCTGTGCAGTGACTAACACGGGCCGAATTCCAGTTGTCTTGTTCCTTCAAAATATTTCAGCAGTCATTGGTGACTACCATCTTCAGTTCATCAATCACCACAAGCTATAAAGAACGAACTAACTTCATTAGTATATTTTTATAGCTTTTGATGAAGGGTGAACTAAAGATGTCACTGCCGATGGCTGGCGTCAAAACAGACCAGACAAAAAGGCGAGATTTATTCGAGTCAATAATAATCAATCTGGTTAGATTTAACAATAATTGATTGCGCGGGTGGTGGTAACAATTCTTTAGATCAAGTTTGCGAGCTTGAAGTAAACACCAATCCCGTTGTATTTAACCAGTCGTCGAACAACATAAGGCTTAGTGGTCTAGGGGTATGATATTTCCTCAGGGTGCGAGTGGTGCCTTAGTTCGAATCCCAGCTGAGCCCGGCCAAAATTTTAGTGCGTTGCGACTGGCGGTAGTATTATGTTGTTCGACGAGTGGTGAAATATAATGGGGTTGGTGTTTACTGCAAGCGCGAAAACTTGATCTAAAGAATCTGGTTTAATGCATGTTTGCTAGAAGTAGTGATATATGCGACGTTCTGTGGAAAGGTCCTGTAGAATAATTTAAATTGCAAGACGGAATTCTATTCTGCGAGTTACTGCATTTTATTATGTAAAATGGTACAAACAATAAGTGGATTCAATTGACGCTGCATGATTCTATGCACCACCAAAGTTTGTGCAAGACTACCAAGCCTGACAACCTGAGATATAATTTTCAATACCTAATATACGAATTTCCATTTTATCCTCAATCGTTCTACGCCGATGATAATGGAATATCGGAACGCGTTTGTAAATAATAATGACGGTTGCGTGGTTTCTTTGTGCGACGGATTATTCACAATGGTGTTTGTCCAAGGTACAAAAACTTATTTTAAAGAATTATAAGTATTTACAATTAAACAATCGTCGCTTGTTTATAATAGTAAAACAGTTGCGAGACGGGATTTTTCAATATTACTGCTATGTGACGAACACAGGTGCAAATATGTATTAGGTGTTGCCAACCTAGTAAAAATAAGAAGGATAAACCAAAGACAGCACGAACGGAAAGTATAATCTCGTTCACATTCATTTCGTGATAACTTGTGACTCATTAGTAAGAGCCGGTATTGCGCCCTTTACTCACTATATATTTGGGTGAGGAATGTGGGAAAATAGGACGGTACAATCTCACAGACGAATGTGTTAACCTGCAGAAAAGCTAACACCATATAAAGTCTCGACAATGCGACTTCGGCTCTAATTTACTCTATATATTATATATATATATACCGACTCTATAAAGGATACCAACACTGGCAATTGTGTCAGTACCCGATACCAAGTTTATAGTTGGTACCATATAGCAAATGGTGAACCCTAGTGCTAGTACCATGTACCTTTTCTGTACTATTTCATATAGATTAGTTCTCCGCCACAAGCAGTATCTAACGTCGAAAGTATTTCGGCCACCATCAGTACACAGATCAAATCAAGTAGTTATTAACTTGTAATTTAATTAATTTCAGTTTCGTTAAGCATTTGTTTTTTTCCCATTATGTAACATTTTCGTTAGTTTTATTTATTGCTTCATCGCCATAGAAGCCTAAAAGGCTTGTTGATTTGGGCTCTTATATATTTAATTGTTTACATTTCCCAGTCGCTTTAGATTGTTTCGCGAAGGTTTTATAGTAAGCTATAGTTATTCATGTTTCGAAGTAGGGAGAGCATTTATATAATTAAACGAACGTTGGTTGCGCGGGCGGTGATAACAATTACTATAATCAAGGTCGCGATCTTGATACAAGCGCCTGACCCATTAATTACCTACATATAACAGTATAAACTAAGAAATGTAGTGTAGAAAAAAAAATTCATCCAGTAGACCGGTTTCGTCCTTGTTGGGAACTCATCACGTAGAATTTGCCGCCGACGGAGCTCAAACCTGGGAATGTCTGCTTTGGAAACTGGTGCTCTAACCACTGAGCCATCCTGCCGCATACTACACACAATTATGAATCATATACTAAATAATTTTAAAAATTGCGATTAGCTCTTGCATTTCAGAAGATCGTATTATAACTCCCACCTTGTTCAGTTAGGTTTAAACCCTTTGCTCTTACCGCAACTTTTCCAAAATTGGCGTTCAGAAAAAACTTAGTCGAGAAAGTATTTAACTACATTAAAAAATTACCATCCAGTCATTATGGCCAATTTTGAGCTTGCGCCTTTATTCGTACTAGACGGCGCTCAAACGTCACTTGAAAATGGATTCGCCAACCTAGGATTCCTGGTGACACCTTCAGAAGAGGCTATTATAGGTTTTAAGTTGTTTTATTCAAGGCGCAACTGCTCTAGCAAACATTACAATCAATTTTTGCGATGATGGTGATAACTATTCTTCAGATCAAAATTGCGAACTTGATATATCTAACCAGTGAAATTGACGGTAATTTAGCTAAGTCAAATAGTGTTGGGCACGATTTATGCTGTGGGACTTACGCCTGCTCAATTTTGTACGTTGATGAATTTTGTTGATGTGCTTATGCTATTTCCAGCCAAGCGCCAGTTTGCGCTAGTTTAAATGTTACCTAAACAAATACAGAGGATATAGTGAGCACTGTTAAGCCAAAGCGAAAAGTTACCGTTGTCTGGTGGAAAGTTGTCTATAATTCACCATGCGAAATATATGAAAATCGTATAGGAATGGGTTTATATATAAATTGTGAAAGTGAGAAAAGTTTCTAAAGTATAAAAAATAGAAGCGTAATCCCATTTATTCCTCATTGTGACATTCTTTCCAAAAATGAAAAAACTACTTAGAAAGTAGCACAGAAAGCGAATTTCCCTCTGCGTTCGTGTAATTTGATCATATAATTTAATAAGCACGCCTACCATTTGCTTAGATTACACCAATAGGTAACTGTTCAGAAGTAAAATTTAAGGACATATTGTTTAAATCAGCTAATTTATAATGTATTGAAAAACAAAACTTAGCTCAAATATTGTTGTCTCGGTGTGGAATTTGCCCCGCAGTATAGAACAAAATTTGAGGACAAGAACATGCCGTTTACATTTACAGAATTAGCCCTATTAAAGAAATCAAGCGTCTATGGAATGGATGCTTTGCTCACAGTAATTTTGGTTTATGCGACAAGACTAATTCAACAGAAGTATAAAAGCTTGTTTTCGTTAAAATGAAAAGAATCATTGAAGTTCCAATAACACCTCCAATTAGGAAAAATTAAAAAACCTTGAAAATGGTTACATCGTTCCTATATAGTTCATAGCGTTGATACCAATGTAACGGGTACCATGATTAGATTTTACTTAAAAACGTATTAAGAACTTGTATGCAACCGATCACGGCATTCTACACCACATTCCACCAAGCTATCAGACAGAAACAGGGTAAACAAAAAGAAAAAACTATTTTCGGTTCATAGAGAAATCTTGTTTCATTAATAATTTGATATATCAAGTAACCAGCCACATGTAAAATATTTCCCGCCTTTAGTTGTTTTGAATTAAGCTCGAATGCTGAGAAATTAATGAAAATAGAAAATTACACAAGCGAATAACGGTGAGAGAAAGTAAAACATTACTTTTATGCATAACTTCTGGGTGAAAACTAATTGAATCAAGATATACTAATTTTTACATATAGGCAAAAGGCGATTGCCAAAAATACAAAAAATCTACAATAGGAAAGGCATGGTGTTTGAATGTTGCCGCACAGGACAGCTATTCGGAAAACGTCCAATCAAGATTAAAAGGTTCAAAGCATATAACATGAAATTAATAAATTGCACGCACTTACTGATATCAATGTACAATGCTGTTGGTATTGGCGGCCAAAACGAAAAACAATTTATGCTACCTATGTTTAGTTAGGTTTAGTAGAGCTTAACCGAGTCGTACAATTGTCACTAACTACCAACTTCAGGTCAAGTTGGTGAAACACAATATATCAAATAGCATTTTCTAGACATTTAACATAATTCTTTCAAATCTAATGTTAGCGATGATTAGAAAATGATAGAATAATTTACTAAAGGTAAAACTAATGCACGTGAAACCGACGCTGATAAAAGTTGCAAAAAATATAAATTAGGAAACATTTTTAACGGTCAATGCTTTGAATTTCAAATAAAATGGTTAACATAAAATCGCGGAAATAAAGTCGCTGAAAGGTAGCCGTAGGAAAGAACAGGCTGAATAAAAGCAAAACAAAGCATCAGCTTAACAAAAAGCCCCAATCAGTTTACCCATTTTTAGAAGGGACAGTCGTTTAATAAAACAATAAATAAAGATAAAACAAAATTTTTTTGAAAAAAGAATGAGTGAGATTGTAAAATTATACAGGACAAATTGTGCTTGATTTATTTAGAATAGAATATCTTTATTTGGATTCAAACCACACATGTTCCATTAAATTATAATATTGGAAAATGTACAATATAAAAAAGATATCACATCACATAAATATGTGCAATTAGTCTCATGTAGATAAGTAAATCTCACTAGTTGTACTGTACAATATATGAACATCAGAAAGTTCAGCAGTAAAGAGTGATAGATTCATCATCAAAATAGGAAAAATTCGAGTGTAAAATTATGCAAAAAATGAGAACCATGACTAGCCATTAATTGTATGTATTGTTGACTAACATGATTTGAATGTAATTTTTACTAATTTACGTTAGAGTCTATCTCTTCACAAAACAAGATATACGAAGAGGACTAACGGATTACACAATTTTATTACGGTAGAGATGTAAATAACGTAAAATATTCAGACTCATTCACATGCCAATTTTGCATATCGACTCCCACATACTTCCGCGAAAATCATATATAAAGGCAAACAATAAACTGACGCTTCACTGCCGCAAAAAACTATGAAATTTTTATGTGTGGGCTCTAAATGAACACCAGGTCGCCCATACCTAGTGAAAAATAAAAATAAGAGGATGAAAAATGAATTCGCAGTATTCAATAGTAATTGACGACAGCCCTTAATCAAATTAGCTTTTACTGATGGAGCTTAAGCATTAAAAAATTATGCTTACTTGTATTCTATTAAGAACGAAGTGAGGCAGGCTTTCATTCCTTGAATACTTTTACAAACTTTACAAACCCAAAAAACTTGTGAAAGCAGTGTCATAACTAAAAATAATTTTTGATCTTATAAAAAGGAAGTCTTTTAAATCAAACAGACTAGAATAACAAATATAAGAACGAAATTTCACTCAAGATATTCAAAACTTTTCGACAGAATTATTTCGCATTAAACATTTTCCGCTCTAAAATAAGAACAAATAAATACTGGAACGTTGAAGAATATTTTATTGACAGAAGGAGTGCGAAGAATTTGTTAACGCTTATTAGTTAACATTGTGATTAGACGGTAGTATTCGGATGGCTACAATGAAGAAAATGTGTCTAAAATAAGAGTTCATATGAGCATAGACTTACTTCTAAGAATGAACTAAAAAGGCACGAAGAGTCCGATTAATAGTAACACAATATATATGTGTGAGACTGACCAAAAATATAAATTACAAGCACTATTGAGGTGCTGAAAAATACTGGTTAGACACCACACTTTGCATGATCCTACAGAGTACGGATATGACAGGCTGTAATGCAGTTAGAATAAAACAATGACGGAATCATCTTAGATTCGGCTGCTGACGTTTTTAAAATTCTTGTTGCTCGTCCTCCGGTGGCTCGAATCCATCCTATGTTAAGAAACAAAAATTTTAAAAATGCAGGTAGCGTCAAATAACTTCATTATTATATATATATATATATTATATATATATATATATATATATATATAGTCAAATTCTTAAATACGCGTAGAAGGTTTTTGACACGGTAACCAGCGTATCCTTCACCCGTCCTCCTGATGAACATACAACAGACCTTGCCAGTACAATAAGAATAACGTCATCCATATCATAAAAAGTATTGAATTATAATATCCGTCAATTATATCTATGACTATCATGAGTTCTTGCTGACATCCATGAGATCCAGATAAAAGCAAGTTGCAATGAAAAATGTGACGACAACTCTGGACCGGAGTTAAATTCGCCCCAGAATACACACGGTAAACAACTGACACGTGAAAAATATCTTAGGTTATCTTGTGGACAGGTCTGGCTTATATAGTCATTTAGATACGACTCATGGTCCGATAGATTGACCACTGTTTATGCAAGCTGATGTATATGGGATCGTAAAGATTTACCAGATTTACCAGACAGAAAAGCTCCATGCAATAAATCTGAACAAATATTTAATAAGAATGAAAAAGCCTAAGTAATAAAACAGTTTAAACGTATTTTGAAGCGTTAATTCGAAATAAATAAAGATTACCAAATAAGCTTAGTGACAAATTATTTAATGAATTTTTTTATCCATTAAATAGATGTTTTACACCATGTTGTTACTAAAATAGAAAGTAATATGTAAACATATAATTTTGAAAGAGTAAATAATACCATTACTTGATTTGTCCCACCAGTCATCAAGTTGAAAAAATATATGGCTACGGATAAATAAATTTATGTAAAAATCTATTAAAGATAAGATAAATCCTTTGTCGAAGATTAAATAAAGAAAAATATCACTGTAAATTGTAAGGAAACAAGCTCAGAAAATGTAACGTAGAAAACAGTGACAATCATCATACACAATAACACAACAGACTTTAGTAACAAATTCTTCACCGTAACCATAAGAAGAGGCATTAACACGTACATTTAATGCAGTTAAACTACGTGTTATTTAGGATAACACACTTGCTTTTACCAGCAATCAAAGAGAAACAACCGTTAATATCGACATCAAATATTATTTACCAATATAAATGCGCAAGTTGTCGATCAACTTACGTAGGCCGATCGACCAGACGGTTAATAACTCGAATGAGAGAAAATTGTAACTCAAACGCATGTTTTAAATCAAATGGTGAATACACGTCTGCTATTGCGCAACACATCGTCGAAGCATCACAAGTATGTTCTCCAGACGTAGTATTTAAAATAATTACTAAATGCAATAACAAAAAGCAGCTAGCCACATACGAAGCCTTATGGATAAGCAAATTGCAGCCGGATTTATGCAATCAGAAAAAGCATATTCAGGCATTAAGCTTAAACTGGAGGTGACACACGCAATGATTGATATCCTTTTTCACACTCTCTCTATGTTAACATATTTCTATCTTGTTTTGACTTCTAATTTATTAGATACTGAGGAGATAATGAGAAAGAAGCGTTTCTTGTATCTGATAAAATTTCCTTCTGTTCTTGCACGTGGGAAGGGTATTATGAATTTTATTAAATCTCGCATTTCAAAAGAAATATATTTTTTTAAATCGTTAAAATCAAAATTTAGAACAAGACAAAAATATTAATGGAAAGGGATTTATGAAGGAGAGGGTCTAATGCAAATGGAGATACTTATCTAAATAACACAGAGAAACGAATCAATTGAGGCCTTCCAACACTATCACAGCCTAGTTAGCTTTAAGAGAAGGCAACATCAGCAATACAACTTCTTGGTTGTTTTTACTTTATCGTCTCATATAACACAACTCACAGTTAATTCTGTTCTTATAAGAAAAAGAAACTAAAATGATTCTATTAGAGTTATGAAAAATATGGCCACAGAGCTCGGTTCCAAACTATATATCACAGAATTTCCAACCAAGAATTTTCATAGAGATAACTATACAAAAATAATTATTTAGTAATGGACAGATTACACAAAGCCGCTCACGGGTAAGCTAAATTTAAAGCAAAGCTACAATTGAAATGCAGCACACTTGCGGTGTTAATTGTATCCTACCATTAAAGACTGGATCTGAACGACGGCATATATAAACAATAAGGATAAGCTGGCGGCTGTAAGATTCTCACACCAAGTAGGCTAATGCAGAGAAGTTTACATTGAAGTTTTAATCCCTTACTAGGAATGAACAAACCAGTGGTCATTATACGAAAAACACATAACGAAGACTTGCATGGTCGTGTGGAAATAAGGGATCCGTACATTATTCTGGAGTAATGCGATGTATTATTAGTCATTTTATCACGATTAAACCAAGCCTTTAAATGATCTAATAAAAGAGAAGATCATGAAGAAGACGACTTAGATAGATCGACACCAAGCACCATTTGACGTCATATTCATTCAGAACTAGATCATCGAAGATTAAATGATTCTACACTACTCCATCTTTTTTCAAGATATTACGATAATACAGTTAATTTTGTAAACTGCTACCATCAAATAAATCATCAAATTGCTCACGTTGCGTTTATTAATATCTGCTTAAAATCAAACGACAAACATTACATTGAAAATTCCGTATAGTTTAAATGATTAGGGTATACTTCCTAAACATGATTTGTATTAAAAATAGAAAAGACACTGATCCAAGATTTAGAAAATTGTGAATTTGACCTGATAACAAAATATAACTAGGTTGAGCCGCATTTACTGTCAAAGAATATAATCAAAATCCTGGCATTAGAATTCAACTATTTCAACGTCTCCAGGAGGTGGTGTCTTTTGTATAATGACAGATTTATATAGTAGCCAGCAACAATTTCAAATATTAAAATATTCCCTGCTAGTCAGACACAGGACATAAGTTTAAATATGACTTCCAAACGAAGTATGCGGTACGGATAGCGCCTTAGATAGCCACAGGCATTAAAGCAAATATGCCCTGGTTCGAGCCCCGTCCGTATCAAAATTTTGGCAGTATTCGAAGATTTTCAAATAAGGAATTTCCTTTGTTACCTGATGCAATTTTTGTTTATACTTACAAAATATTTATAATCAAAATCCTGCAATTAGAATTTAATTCGATATAACTTCCTCATGTGGTGTTGTCTTTTAAAAGGACAGATCAAGACTGACCTACAGACCTACAAATTTTCATCTAGACTACTCAAAGAATAACAGATAAGCTTTTTCAGAAATGCAAATAACATTAAATTAAGCATTCGTATATAAATAATACCGGTTCCACTGTGAGGAAAACTTAGATACAGGAAATTTATTTAATCACATAAAAAGTAAAAACACAAGAGTGCATGACTAAAAACAAGTTAGCACAATTATGTTCAGAAGCATATATGTACTAAATCATCAGGTGCAAACTCATATACACATGCGTCCTGTTCTAACTCGCGAATCAGCAATACGAGCCAGAACTACGCCTCAAATCAACTATTTAATTGGTCCAGAATTTTATAAACGCTGAAATGAGAAATATTTCTATACGTATGTTTATTAACGCAATGGTAAATTCAATTCCCTAGATAGTCACTAGCAATGTGACCATACATGTTACTAGGATAAATATTAAGCTTATTCATTTTACCAACACTACTCCGTAATCATGTTAGTATTTATAAATGACTGCATATCCTTCGACGTATTTCAGATTAGAAAGGATTATGGAAACGTGTTTCGTCTATTTTTTTAATGTTAAATGTAAATGTAATCGCAATACTAAAGGTAGTTTCCATTGCATTGATTACTCGAGATCGTTAAAGCAATCACGTAACACCGGTTTGATTTCACCAGAAGCATAAAAATGCACATAAACAAGGTTTTTATGCAAACTTCCACTTAGTCAGAATAAGAAGTATCATGAAGTAAAATTATCAGACGCAAGTAACATGCCAATAAACAAATCTATACAAAAAAATTACATCACAACAAGCGTGCGCACTAGACATGGCTCAAAAGAAAATGCGCACTCGAGCACTAAAAGCACAGTTAGATATACACAATGCAACTGATCTGATTTTACTTATAGACAGAAATAACTAGTTTTGGAATATGTTCAAAATGAAAATTTAACACACACACACACACACACATATATATATATATATCAAATATCACATCAAGAATCTGCTTATTTATTTTTCATAATGTATCATTTCGCCTAATTAACTAATACTGTCAAATAAGGTACTGAGCCAATCGGTACAAAATCATAGAACACCCAAACAAGGATTTGATCGCATTTTTATTGTGCGGGACAATTGGTAGCACTCTTAGGTCGGTAAAATCTTGAATGTTGTTCATTGTTAGGTGCTCTGATTATTGGCCTCAATTGATGGGTTCTCACTTGTCCCTCCTTTTCTAAGCCTTCCATCAGCTGATTGTCTGAAAATGACGTTGGAACAAGATTTTCCAAATTTTCGAGTCTTAATTTCCAGTCCCATCTTCAGGGTTGACACAATACGCACAGGAAAAAAACACAACTTGTGGCAAATGTGGTATCCTCATTCAAGACAAGTATATTTATATTTATTTTAATTTTTAAAATGTTTTCCTAATATCCGGTCTTCATACCTAGTCTCTAATACTCAAATGTATACAAAAACTTATCCCTGCCCCCCTCTCCGCACACAACCACTTATAAACACATGTGTATTCTACTAAAGTGACATTTATCGAATAACTATAAGCAAACCTCAAGCTCGCAAACTTGATTTAAAGAATTATAAACAAACCTATTGGATTGACATACACGCCTATCCATGATGTCTATATTTTTTAATTGCTGTTCTGGACGCATAGTAAGATCATCAAAATTTTTATTTCAATATTGCAGTAATCCCCAATTATCCCAGTTTACCTTATCTCATCCTGTTTTCAATATATAGTATATATATAGTATTATTCTATCTATTCTATTCAAACTAGGTATGAAGAACGGATATTAGATAGGCAATTAACATAAAATTAATACAAATGTATCTGTCTTGAATAAGGATATCACATTTGCCACAAGTTGTGTTTTATTCCTGGACGTATTGTGTTAACCCTGAAGATGGGACTGGAAATTAAGTCTCGAAAATTCGGAAAAAGAATCATGGAAAATCTTATTCCGTCATTTTCAGACTGTCAGCTGATGGAAGGTTTAAAAAAGAAGGGACAAGTGAGAACCCATCAATCGAGGCCAATAATCAGAGCACCTGAGAATGAACAACATTCAAGATTTTACCGACCTAAGAGTGCTAGCAATTGTTCCACAAGAAAAATGCGGTCAAATCCACCCAAACAAGGATTTTTAAAAAGTCTAAAAGAAAATTGGAAAGGTACACAAATGAAATAAAGATGAATAGGCGAACAAAGGCGTTGTTTGATGAAATTTCCAGGTAAGAAAATTGTAACTGAAATTATAATTATGAACTTAAGTAAATAAGAAATAATCCTGCATGATGTTAAATGAACAGTGTCATCGAAATCGCCAGGCTACGGAGTCAAAGTTACTTTTCATCCAGTTCCAAGAAGAGGAGAAGTCTAATACTGGTAAATAAACTTTCCACGACTTTAATTTAGCAGTAACGTCTCCGGGCACCACAGTTTTCCGCAATTCAATTTACGTGATACGATCATTTTATCTTCATTGTGTAATGATCTGCCAACCTTCATCATCAACAAAGCAATAATCTCTGTAGCCGCAATTGCACTATCTTCTGGTGCAGTAATCGTAGCAACATCACAGTGTTTAGGAACCTAGTCGCCACTGTAGTGATCAACGCTCTTTAGCACCACCGATTCTCATTCCATCATCATTTAGCTGACTAAAACCCAGGGTTCATGTAGCTGTTTGTTTAGTTAAATTTCGCCGAAAACATGGATTCACGATTTCCCTATGACTGTTGTATTCGCAGAAGTGAGATTGGTAGTATATACGGATTCCATCAGTTTTCCCAATAAATGTTTAATTTACACGAAATTCAATATTCGCTAACTCTTAGGTTAATGTGTTCACTTTTAATAGAAAAGTTTGTGCGGTACTGTGTATTGCGTAAGTACCCGATCTAATATGTGTCTATATGATAAGTTTCGATACACACTTCCGGATAGCTTCATTAGTCCACAACTCATCGAAAAAATAAAGAAAAACTAATACAGTAAGTACAATGAAACAATCAATGATTGCGCGGGTGGTGGTAACAATACTTTAAATCAAGTTTGTGAGCTTGAAGTAAATACCAATCCCATTGTATTTAATCAGTCGTCGAACAACATAACAAAACTACCGCCAATCGCACGCATTGACGCGTTTTTACCTTCCATGATCATCATCAGAGTACGACGACAAATGGGCTAGCTAGAATCCAACCGTAATGAATATATATGGAAAGCAAAATAAGAAATGCGGCTCTCACCTCAAGTAGTCTCGCATACATGATACTGGTGGTAGTTTAGCTATGTTCACATTTTGTTTAAATTTATTAGATATGCATATGAGGCGAAAGCTGCAAAAAGTTACTGTTCGTGACTGCATAGAAATTGTGCAGCCGACATTTCTAGTAAAGTGCAATGTATGCGAAACCACTACAGGTGAGAGCTGCATATCTTATTTCGCTTTCCATATATATTCATTACGGTTTGATCCACGCCAGTCAGTTTGCCATCGCACTCTGATGATAATCATAGAAATTCGAAACGTGTCATGGCGTTCGAGTGGCGGCAGTTTAGCTGTTGTTCGACGACTTGTTAAATACAATGGGATTGGTGTTTACTTGAAACTCGCAAACTTGATTTTAAGAATTTATAAAGTAAATCTGAAATTTCCTGTGAACCGCTTCATTAATATTTACAACTAGCTATTCGCATAATAGCAACTGACGTTTCACTAGATAAGCACTCAGTGCGTACGTGAGTTGGCCCATATCTACCAAGTGTTCAGTACAACATAATTACATATATGTTTATAATTCTCACAAAACTATACACACCCAAAGCAGGTACATCATTACGGTTTACAATGTTACACGTTTCCTAAAGCTCAATTTCAATTGGAATGTAATATTGAAATCAAAATTAACTATTTCCTACAAAGAAAAGCTATTACAATCAGATTAGAATTATATCTAATAATAATGAATTAAGGAACAAAAACGAATGTTTCCCAACATCGGCAATACAATTTTCTTGCGGCTTTTCCTGTATTGCTCTATAGCAGGACGTCGAACCTCGCACTTAATTGTGTCCTAATAAGAAAAGGAAGTTAAGAAGATGAATTTACTGGAAATCTGCAACAAGATATTCAATTAACTCGGTTGGATTCCATATCGCGCATGGTTTCTAACCAATAAATACTATTTGCACGTGGACCCCTACCTGGTAGACGAGTGGGTCCAGCACTATCCAATTTTGATGCAGTTGGTTTTAGCTTGGTCTGGCGTGTCAGAATCTGTCCACCATGTTTCTTACGGCAATTGGGCGCAGCACTGGTCAATCGAATTGAAGGCATGCGTATAATGTTAACATAGCCAGAGGAGAATCATTTGTTGTCAGTAAGGCTTGTTCGTTGTAATCTATGTGTGCCACACTTAACTCACAATTTTGGTCATTTTTAAATGACCAAGTTACACTAGCATATATTCAAACTGCACTTATAGGTGCATTATGCGCGCAACCTTTAAGACAAAGTGAGATTAGTGTCTTCAGATGGTGAATGTTGGAAAAAGCAATTCTAGCTTTCGCGATTTTCATATTGTCCTTGTCAATCATATCTCTAGAATCATTGATACAGCCACCATCGTATACCAACGTTTCAAAAAAATCAAAAAATTTTCACTACAGCTGCAGAATTGAAGTGAGCGACGTTTGATCTTTAATTTAGAGGGTGCGAATAGTATACCGTAAATCAGAACGATGATTGCTAATCTATAAAATGCGACCTTGGTATAATCTCGATAATTGAGAAATAGTACCATATCGACTGCATAGTCAACGTCGACTAATTTATCAACAGAAAGAACTGAGATATCTGCATCTTGAACGTATGAAAGAGTACAGCTCTAAACGGCAAATATTAGAAATTTTCAAAAATGGGGAAATTTTACATTTCTAACATGAGCAGAATTTTTTGTTAGAGTACATGCATAATATTTACAAATTTGGTTAGAATATCACTATTCAACAGGACATAGAATAAAACATGGAACGCTGAATCAAGTGCACCTCTGAATTCTAGGAAGTCTTGCCTTAAGGTAAAACTATTATCTATGAAACCTCGATCCAGCCTAATTCGTCTTGTTATTCTCCTACATGTGATCCACCCGAAGCGCTGGGAAGCAGGTCAACAGGGCCTGTAGCTTTAAGATGTTTACGAGGCAAAATTGCATAGCATATTTTCAACTCTGACAGATCTAAATTAGCGAGTCCCATATAGATGGAACCCATTGTTTACGAAATAAAATGCGGTCGTTGTGGGTGCGATGACACAGCACCATTGCATTTTCATAGTTAAAGTTGCTGTCTTGTTCCAAAATTCCATCTGTATTATTGGAAAATTCCTTTAACTATGACAAGGTTAAATTGGAAAAATCGAAGAACCTTCTGTCACTGACAAAGCTATTTTCAACCAAAACTAATCTTCTCACACCTTTTTATCCAATGTAGTCCTCAACTCATTTGACGGTGAAATATCTGGCAATCCAAAGGATGCTCGAACGCTGATCAAGACTTAAGGTCATATGCTGCAACTCTTCGAATAAATAAATTAAGCAAATTAATGAAAACAAATAATCCGCAACTGAAACTTGTATTTTTTTTAATAACGGAAGCGAACAGATTGATAAAAAGGAATGTAACTTATTAAAGTTAAATAACAAATATAGCATGTATGGCATGTTAAGTAGAGATGTTTAATATTCGTTCAATTTAAAAGTAGGTCAAAACCCGAATCGCTGTGTAAAACGTAAATAATTTTGTAAATAAGTAACTTACCTCAGTAGCATAGAGGATTTCTAACATTCGCTTAGTATTTTCTTCTTCCGGCTGCTCTTGACAGATAATCTCGATGTTTCGCAGTTTGTTGAAGTAGAAGTTACGTTCACGCGTCAGATTTTCAATAACAGCTTTTTCGTCTTCAGACTAAACAAAAGGATCAAAATACGTTTATTCTCTAGAAACAAAAGTTACTACAACTAACACTTTTTCGTAAGAACAAATGCTTTAAATAATAAGAATGAGTTTTATCAGATTCCACTACGGATGGCACGTCAAATCTTTATAGAACTGACAATTCTTTGTCGTTATTGTAAATGTGATAAATGAGTAAACTGTTTCTAACAATTTCCGAACCACGTTTTTTGGAAATATCTTTAAAATAGACTTACAACCAAACATCTTTTTTACAAATTGAAGAATCGTAGGGATTGATAATTTCAAGTAAATTTAAATAGTAAGAAATGCGAATACCCCGGTTTTCCATAGACCAAACAATTATCGTAATATAAACATGTTGCATTACAGGGAATAAGTTTATTACCTTAACTATGTTGGGCTGAACAAGGTGCTTGCATCCATTGTCTTCAGTTTGACTCCAAATATTTCGACTTCCGGTTTTGGATTATCTTATAATTTCATTCTTGATTAGTTTATATAATTGTATGCATTAACTTAGGTTCCTTTTGTAGTTTAACGCCTTTTAACAAAAATTTGCGGTTTTTGGGAAAAAGGTAACTTATCTTGGCACTATAACTATTATTTTTCTTAGGTAGGCAATATTCAAATTTCTTTGATGAACCCAATTTTTATTATAACTTTGTGTCCTACAGAGACACTATCCTTTTCTTATTTGATTTTACTACCTTATTTCCTGTGAAAATTTTGTGCCCGCATATTCACAGTATCTTGCCTTCTCATTACCGGGATGCCACTCGTAATTACATCCTTTAAGAAAGTAAGTGTAAAAATAGGTCTGAGGTATGCAAAGAGTAATTGACATTTATCACTTTAGCTTCACTTTGATGAGTGATACAAGTGCCGATCATTATATGTAACTTATTCTTTGTCTTAAAAATTGCCACACACAGGTGTGGCGTACACTTATCTAGCGAATCGCCGGATGTTGTTAATTTCATTGGCATGAGTGTACATTTGCAGTACCTGATTACTTCTCAATCCAAAACAAACGAGAGCAACATACACACAGACATGGCGTATGCTTATCTAGTTAGTTAAATACTGTTTGTTGTGGAAAACTAATATATATGCAAGTATGTATTAGGTGTAACAAATCAGTTCAGTTGTGACCAGAAGGATAAACCAAAGGCAGCATTAACGGCAAGTATAATCTCATGCACATTCGTTTCGTGCTTACTGGCGACTCATCAGTAGGAGCTGGTATTACGCCCTTTAACCACTATATATTTGGGTGAAGAATGTGGGATAATAGTGTGAGTTAGCGTTGAAGTCGCATTGTCGTAAACTATATGATGTTAGCATCACTATTGCAGGTTTACACATTCGTCTAGGAGATTGTACCGTCTTATTATCCCACATCATTCACCCAAATATATTGTGGTTAAAGGGCGTAATACCAACTCCTACTTATGAGTCGCCAGTAAGCACGAAACGAATGTGCATGAGATTATACTTTCTGTTCATGCTGCCTTTGGTTTATCCTTCTGGTCACAACTGAACTAATTTGTTACTAGGTTCGCAAAACCTAATACATACTTGCATATCTAGTTAGTCGTCAGTATTGTTATTAAATAACTGTATTTTCATTTTGATGTATGTATACATGCATACACATACACACACATATATATGACATACATTTACCAGGTAAAAAGACAGTTTAAACTAAATTTACCACTTAAAATATAGATTGTCAAATTGTTGTTGGATGTGTTTTCTGTTGAAAAAAACTACCAAAACCGGAAGTCGAAATATTCTGGGTCAAACTGACGACAGTGGATGCAAACACTCTGTTGAGCCCAACAAGGATAAGGTCATTATCGCCATTCTTAAATATGAACATCTATTTATAGTCTAATTTCAAGTCACCAAAGTATCAATAAATACAAGTTAGTATGGTTTACAAAAGAATTAGTCCATTTTTATGGATTAATATTACTGGATCATCTAAATAACCGGAATTCAGCATGTGTTAGACAAAACACAGATAGGGCGATTTTGATAGATATCAAAGAAAACCTAAATTATCGTTTATGTTAATTTCAATTTGCACGCAGATATTTTTAAATGTATAGAGCTTCGTGATAAAATCAGTAATAGAGAAATTCTAAAAGTTCGAACTAAACATGATAGAAAGCTGGCTGATTTGGGAATTTATAGACATTCCCTAGGAGGTAGTAATTCAATCATAGCTAATCGGATTGTAAATATATCAACACTTAACCTTAAGAGGAATCAAGTTAAACTGCTCAAACGTAGTTTAAAAAGGGATATTTCACATCAAAGACCAGTTATAAATGAGGTCATTACAGAGACTATCAAAAGAGCGCAAATCTTTTGAGATAAGTATAAGGTGAAATTTGAATTAGACATTACCTCAATGAGTCAATATCGAATAATGGTATATGTCTAAAAGAGGATTAAGGAAGAGTTGCGGTTCTGATGAGTCAATACGATTATAATAATAAAATATTAGAACAGTTAAGTAATGCTGAAGTATACAATAAAATAACAGACTCAACTACTTAGGTTCGAGTCCGGTCCACGAAAAATTCTTGACAGTACGTGAGGAGTTCTCTATAAAGACGAACTCTGTCTACATTATACAATGCTTAGTTTATACTGACAAATATATATACATAATGGGTCAAGTGTTTATATCAAGATCGCAACCTTGATTAAAGTAATTATTAACACCCCAGCGCAACCAATGCTCATTTAATTATATAAAAGACGCAATCGCCATTTTTAAATAAGAACATCTATTTAGCTTCTAATTTCATGTCACCAAAGTATCAATAAATACAAATGGGCAGTAGATTTGCGCTATCAATTCTGTAAAGATCCGATTGATCCACATTTCGAAGTACGCGATGAGTTCGTTTTCTTAGAAGCTTGGTGACGATTCATCCTCTCACTCCGAAGGCTTCCACACCATTCGTATTAATGACTGCAAATGAGGTACCATCTAATCTTGGTTGTCTAGCAAAACATGAAATACCTTACAATTTTGCATGTCATCTTTGCGCAGGGGCCATGCTAATCAACTCTATCGCTTCAATTTTAGTATATAACCCGTCAGACAACCATGGTTAGATCGTACCTCGTTTCCAGTCGTTAGTATGAATGGTGTGGAAGCCCTCAGAGTGACGAAACGAATCAGCACCCAGCCACCACGCAGGAGAACTCAACCCGTCCTTGGAAATGGAGATCAATCGGATCATTGCGGAAATTATAGTGCAAATCTACCACCCACGAAAGAAAATTGTGGATACGTTGAATAAGATGATCACACTGTGTAACAAAGAACTTTCAAATGACTTGACCAATTAGTTACAAGGAAAAGTAAAATTATTAATAAAGAACGTGATTACTAGTGAGGAATTGGATTCGGCGCATGGTAACACACTAATACAAAGAGATAAAGTTGCACCCAATGTGTGGTTTGATTAAAGTGCGCAAACCTAATAACCCATTAAGAATTACTATCAATGTCCAACACTCCGTAGCATAAAAATTTCAGTGTCATAGAATAGGAACATATTCCTATTTGTTATACCATACATTGACAAACTCTCTTTAGTTAGTTGAAACTGTTTATATTTATGTATTATTAGGAGGTGACAGATTAGTGAGCTTAGATGTGTTTATTTATATGAATATGTCGATACTTGACGTTCTGGATAGTTTCCGACGTTTCCTAGTTAATCACTCGCTAATATTTGAAGCAAAATGCCGATTGGATATTATGATGTGTATGTGTTTAGCCTTTTTATTTTAAGTTTAGGAAACAATCTTATACACAAATTATGTGTCCCAATTGGACAACATTTATCAGCTCAAATAACAAACACATTTATTCATTATTATAATTAATTCATACAGTAGACCGGTTTCGTCCTTATTGGGAACTCATCACATACTGGCCAGCATTTGCCGCGGACAAGGCTCAAATCTGGGCACGTCTACTTAGGAATCTGGTACTCTAACTACTGAGCTACCTTGCCACACATTACACTACACACAATTTTCAGTTATATACTAACTAATTGAACTTGGTTAGTCTATTTTTCCTTTAGGTGGAGCTCATTTAGACCCAAAGTTCCACCTAACCATCCCCAATCTGTCATTATAGAACAGATACCACACTACATGTGGAAGTGGTATTGCAATGAACATTTATATAATTAAACGAACATTGTTTGCGCAAGCGGTGATAGCAATTATTATAATCAAGGTTGCGCGTTAAGTACTTACAACATATGTGAGTATAAACTAAGAATTGAATAGTGTAGAAAAGGCAATTCATAAAGAAGACCGATTTCGTCCTTATTGGGAACCCATCATGTACTGGCCAGAATCTGCTGCGGACAGGGATCAAACCTGGGCATGTCTACGTCGGAATCTGGTGCTCTAACCACTGAGCCACCCTGCTTCAAACTACACACAATTTTCAGTTATATACTAACTAGTGTAACTTGGTTATTTTTTTCTGTAGGTGGAGCTCATATGACATTCATTTAGAGTCAAAGTTCCAACTAACCATTCAAAATCTGTCATTACTGAACAGACACCACACTACATGGGGAAGTAGTATTGAATGAACATGTATATAATTAAACGAACATTGGTTGCGCGGGCGGTGATAACATTTACAATAATGAAGGTTGCGATCTTGACATAACAAGCAGACCTATTATGTACATACATTTATCAGTGTAAACTAAGCATTGTATAATATAGAAAAGTAAATTAATTCAGTATACCGATTTCTTCTTTATTGGGCACTCATCGCTTTCTGTCCAGAATTTGCCTTGAACAGGCCAGTCTGCATCATAATCTGTTTCTCTAATCACTGAGCCACCCTGCCAAATGAGTCAGGTTTTAATATAAAGATCACAACTTTGATAAAAGTAAATTTTATCATCGCCTTCGCAACCAATATCCTTTTAATTTAACAGACAATGACGCAAAACGATACATTTCCTTCGTTCCTTTGCGGTGCTGAAAAACTTAGGCTTATCTTAAAACAGTGAAAATCTTCATCGTTTTGAACATTTTCCGTGTTGAAAAGTTTGATAGGAAAACTAATATTCTAGTACATTCTAAAGAACAATATGGCGATTTTAATTAATTATTTAAGGGGAACAAATACCATTGTATGTCCTTTTAAAATAAGACAAATTGACTAAGACTTATAAGAAAAATCAGTAAACAAAGATAGATAAGAAATATGAAAAATTAGATAAGCCCACGAATATTTAGATGGGAATACCAAGCGCATAGAAAGCCTAAATTACTATAAGTCATCTACACAAATACTGAAATCAGCTTGCAGTCTTCAGCATGTAGGAATTACCAAAACTTCGTTACTAATGAGATAGAGGCGCCAGCCGCATTCCTCGTAACTTTTTCGAAGTTCGTGTATTTTAACAATAGCCGAAAATGCTAGGTAACCGTGGAATTAATACAAGACCATTACTCGACAATGTTTGCATATATCGTCAACTCGATCCAAATTACTATTTGAAAATTAAGCAGATGATATCATATCTGTAGACTGACATACCCATAACATAAATGAACAAAGAAATATTTCTCGCACACGGAAGGTGCCTAGAGAGCCTATACCAAACTACTCTACCGGACACTTTCTGGCTCAGTGGCTTAAGCCTGGTCTCATGAGTAGTGTACTAATACTAATCTTATTGTACCGAACTAGTTGCAGAACATAAAGAAAAAACCGTCAGTCACAAGTGTTGATGCAAATCGACTTTCCATGATCATAATCAGTACACGCACACCCTGGAGGAAAATAAAATATGCGCAATCAGAGAACTTATAAATGTATTACTGAAATCTTCAGGATAATAAGTCTTTGAGTCTGTAAAAGGACTGGAGATTTTCGAAACTAAACTACAAATTCCTGCCGTTTCGGCTTATGACAATACACGTAAAGCTATCAGACGCTAACTGAAGCAGTATAAATATTGTGATGGAATCCTTTTGAACTCTGAAAGCTGAAGAGATGAAAGAATCATTCGCATCAGATAACAAACGATGTCTGTGTCAACTTATATGCGCGACAGGTCCGAGACAATTAATGGCATCACATCTTAATTAAGAATAGTGGCACGTTTACTTACTGTTTTGTAGAATACACATTAAGATGGTAGTGTTAGGGCTTGAAGTGAGTCGGTCTTTATTCCTATTTTAAACAGGGAAATATTAATTCGTGCGATAACTAAAGAAGTATAAACTTGACTCCAGTTTTATCTAGGTTATTTGCTTCGATTATATTATGCCACCTCAGTGGTTCATGTTAATCACTTACAAAAGAAAGTCACATTCATGTCAGGACGAGGTTGTATAGGTAATTTTTTGACCTTAAGACAAGAACCTGAGGATAATTATGTATTTCCACGTTCCATAAAATCAGTCTTCCTAGAATTCAGGGTGCATTTAACTCAGTGAATAGCAATGCACTATTTTACATTGTGTCACAAATTGGTATGCAAAATTGGTATACAAAAAAATTGTTGTCACGTAACGGGCAAAAATGATTTTTCTTACTATTATAGTAGCCGTGGTGTCTCTCAAGGATGTCCACTTTCCACATTAAAAAATATAACTCACTTTAATTTTGTGACTTTAATGTGAGTATTTGTACGTGGTTGAGTGGTTTGCATATCTTGCTAGCTGTATCAATAATAAAGCAACATGAGTGATGAGGTAAATATGAGAATCGCGAAAGCTAGAGTAACTGTCTCCCACCTTTGCGATCTATAGAGAAACGCGAGTATCTCACTCTGTCTTAAATGTCGTCTTCAGATTGTGGCAATACGAATGTTTAGAGCTATCTGAAACCCGAATCCGCCGAGATAGAAAAATTCAAATAGGAACATCTTGATTCCAAGGCTTTTACGGTTCTTCATGATTGAGTTTTTGTCGTTTCAACATACGTGTATACTTTGAAATCGAAACAAGATCGACTGGTTATTTTATCTTAAGTCTCAACATTTTTCATATGCGGCGAACTGAACAAATTTCAAAGACGATTGGCAATCCACAATAAAATTGGAGTGATCCTGATTCTCATTGAAGCCTAATCCGTTTCGATACGTAGTGTTAGCACATATGACTTTAAAGGTTTTTTTCTTTTGCGCTAAAACCGATTTGTTAGCTATTTGAAATCACTGTTAACCGTAATCCGCTTTGTGGTTGACAAGATACTTAGGAAAGATCACTTATTTTTTGCAAAAATGTCGCGCGTTGAAGAGTTTCGGCGTTAGTAGAGATAAAAAACAAGGCTCTGTGCTTTATGACCCCGAGAAATTCGGACATCTTCGCTTTTTTAACCTCCGTAGGTGCGTTTTTACACTACCAGCTAGTTACAAAAAGTCCAGCAGAAGCATAGGTGTGACTGTAAGCTTGTTGCACTTTATTGAACATATTATATCTGCACACTTCAGGCGGACAAAAAGATTAATTTAAATTGGATACTAGCAGTCAACAGACGTTGATAAGGCCCATTGATTGATCCAGTGATCTCAATACTATGATATCCTGACCTATAAAGCAAAGAATGTCCGCGTATCAGGTGGCCGGTCTGCGAACGTTGTAAAGTGTCAATCATGCCTTCGTGTACTACATAGCAGTTTTGAGACAAGATTAAAGAACCCGATACTGATGTCACGGCTAGGAACCATTTTACTACAGCTGCGTTAATAGTGAAGAGTTAACTTAGCTTGGTGTGTTATGGTTTACAACAAATTAACGCATAATTTTACAATCAGCAGTGGTGTTCGTCAAGGTTGTCCACTTTTCCCCATTTTATTTTATTTTTTAATCGATGCTATTATGAACAACACTCTTCCACACATTCAGGATGCATGTGTTGAACTTCTCTCGGACGATAAACTAGTCGATCTAGACTATGCAGACGATATCATACTATAATTCGACAATCGAGATTCTGTCCAGGCCACCTTGAATAGACTATCAGACGTTCCGTCTTTCGGTATAAAATTCGCACCTACTTTTACAGGATCACCCACCACTCACTCCAACGCCACGACTGCAAAATGAAGATCTAGAATTAGTTGACAGTTTTATATATCTTTGGAGCTCGATCAATAACTTAGGCAATATGTCCAACGAGGTGAGAATAAGTATCGCGAAAGCTAGATTAGCTTTCTCGAACCTTCGTCATTTATAGAGAAACGCGAGTATCTCACTCTTCCTTTAAGGTCGTGTTTACAATGCATCTGTAGGCGCAGTTTTACTAAAGGCTAGTGAAACTTGGCCTCTCAGATTTGATGATTTTAGACGCTTTGTTTGAGAAGTATAGCACATTACCTGATCTGCGTTTTGACTAACGCAGCTTTCATTGTTCCAGTAATTTTCTTTTTGCAAAATATTTCGATCTACATTACCGTAGATCTTCATCAGTTGCATTTCACGAAAAAAAATGAAGCAAGCGCCTAAATGCAACTGATGAAGATCTACGGTAATGTAGATCGAAATATTTTGCAAAAAGAAAATTACTGGAACAATGAAAGCTACGTTAGTCAAAACGCAGATCAGGTAATTTCAATTAATCCAGGTGCACACCAAAGAAATTCCTTCTAGTATAGCACATGTTGGTTACCAACAACGAATAACTAACGCTGACATGCGGAGACGTATTTTTTGATCTGCCAATAAGTGCTCTTCGTTATAAAAACAAATAAGGCTCCAACTTCGTTGGCTCGGTCACGTTTTGCGTATGCCCTCAATTCGATTGCCCAATCATCCAGCACCAGATTGGCGTACGAAGCAAGGTGGGCAGATTTTGACATGGCAGAAACAGTTGCAGTCACTTACATCAAATTGGGTAGTATAGGACTCACTCGTCTTCCAAGATGGGGTCCACGTGCGCATCAGTTCTGGTTTAGAAACTATTAGCGATATGGCATTGAATCGAGCTCAGTGGCGATCTTGTTACAGATATCCAGTAGAATTATCTTCGTAACTTTCTTTTCTTAGTAGGGCAAAGTTAGCTGCGAGGTTTAATTTGTTTATGACGTAATACAGTGAAAGCCGCAAGGAAGCTGTATTGCTGAGGTTTCCTTGCCCGAATGCTAACTTGGCCATAATGGTGTTGTGGAGATGTTTATTCTCCCTCATTTCTGTGTTATTCTGATAAATTTACTCATAGTAACTAGATTTTCTCCATGATCGGTTCTAAAAGGTCCTATGCTGATAAGGCATATCTAGCTTGGCCTCACCAGTGGACCTTTTTTCCGTTAGACTCCACCAGAAATGTTACACATTATGATATCTGATGGTTAGTTAGGATTCAATGCCGCATGAAAAAGTGACAGATGTCATCCATGATGATATCACTGGTCTGCCCATTTGTAATTATAACTATTCACTGGAGTTACCCTAGAAGCTTGGAGAGCAAGTTTCATCGGCCTACTCAAACAATGCCATAGCAAACTCAATGTTTTATATAACAAGTTTTGATGGTGGAAGCACACTAAAAGGCGGATGATAACAAATTATCACTTTGTGGATTTGCTATTAAGAAATTCCTCATGACACAGCTGGCAATGTATTAAATTAAATCGACCAAATGCACAAATTGACACGGCTATCCAAGCTCTCGTGGTATAACTGATAATCTGCCGAATCTCTGTAGCATAAAACAGGCCTTATATAATTATTATAATCAAGGTTGCGGTCTTGATATAAACACGACCCATTAATTACTTACATATATCAGTATAAACTAAGAATTGTATAGTGTAGAAAAGGCAATTCATCCAGGAGACCGGTTTCGTCCTTATTGGGAACTCATCATGTACTGGCCAGAATTACTGGCCAGTACATGAATTGCCTTTTCTACACTATACAATTCTTAGTTTATACTGACATATGTAAGTAATTAATGGGTCAGGTGTTTATTTCAAGACCGCAACCTTGATTACAATAATTGTTATCACCACCCGCGCAACCAATGTTCGTTTAATTATATAGGCCTTATGAAAGCTGAAATTCGATAGTAGAAGCAAGGTTCATGTTATTACAACCAGAACGACTCACTAGAATGCACTGGTCAGGATAGAAAGTTTTATGACGGACTCGTGAGTAAATGGCACATTTGCAAATAATAAAAATGGTTTATAAAAATGACCCTAACCTGAAGAGTTAACAAATCGATCTGTGACTGAAGTGCAGCGATATCAGCGCTTTCCACAGCTCCATTTGTAGCTGTTGCACTAGCACTTAAGCCAGAAACAGCACCCGAAGAAACCATCGTGGTGGACGAAGCACCTGCCGAGCGCGGTGGTGCACCAGCAGACGGCCGATTTGCACCACCTTCATTTTTAAAACGAATGAGCATCAAAAATTATACACTGACAATGTGACTAGAAGCAATTGCAAGTAACGTTTTGAAATATAGCTTCATCGGGAAATTTCTACTAATAAATAGTAAAAAAACATCAATTCAGTTCATCTGAAAAAATTAAGCATTCATTTAGCAACAAGCTATTCAAAAGATATTCGTTATTGTGCAATAAACAATTTGTATTATATCTCGGGGATCTTTAGAGATAACATTTAGCATATGGATATCAACCAAAATACCGCATATACAAACAATAAAGAAAACGCTGGCTAGAGGAAATAAATATTCCAATATAAAAAATGAATTATCTCAATAATTATGCAACCGGAAATTATAGGTGGGAGCATATGCAAGAACAAAAGGCAATGTTGATTAATGTATGTGGTCCAAGCTACAAATACAGAGCTGACAAAAAACCCGCTGGTCGCCAGGTTAGAAACTGTAATGGCTTAATCATAAATTTCAATGTTATGGGTGGGTCAACAAACTGTTGGTCAAACAAATCTATACTTTAAACCCTTTTTTGTATATGAAAAGCTGTATTTATTCAGCTGACTAGGGCAGAAAATAATCCATAATACAGCACTTACATCAACAAAGAATATCTTTGATTTAATAAAAAGCAAAATGGTTGCATTTATATTGCCATTTTGTATCCTTTGTTGATACTTACATTATAAGCTTAAATTTTAATAGCGAAAAGTTGACATAAGCATTCAAATATAACAATTACAGTTAACAATTTCGTGAGCTTACGTTATGTAGTTAAATTACGGGGCTCATGAGACAAGAGCCAACGGATAATTTTAAGCTGCACACGAGGACTAAAAATACGACTGGACACCAACTGAGTGTATTTTATCGTGTTCTATTCTAATACAAAAAAGGTAAAATCACCAATCGCCATCCTCCTACATATTCCCAGAACTTGTGTGTGAGCTCGCATATCACATCTTATATCGTCGAAACAAAGAAACCGACCAGACACTAACTGATCTATGATGGGACGTCTTTAATTATCAGTATAGTTATCCAGTACGCAGCGATTGTAGAGGCCCTTTGGTCACTACCATAAGGGCCTCTGAGATGCCAGGCCCGGAAAATCCATATATGCGGTATGATCATCTAATTTGGAAAATTAAATTACAGTCCTTAAGTCCACTTGCTAATTGCTTTGTATCCTAAATATTTAATAGACCAGCCATAATATTAGAATTTCTGGCTCATGTGTATTAGCTTGTTCTCAATAACACACACCGCATTACTTATCAGACAAGGCAACCACTTTCATCTTAGGAGATGGCCCAAGAAGTAAAGAGGCATTATTGTGGGCTATAAATAACAGGTCGTCCATTCTCACTGTGGATGGATTTGTATTCAGAATCATACTACCCATAGATCACCTGCCACGAAAGACTGGCGACCACCATTTAATCATTTATTTAGATGGCCTACTACCGGGGCTAGCGAGTACTATCTGCCAAAAATAACTGATATTTTAAAACACGTCAGAAACAGTCTTCGCCTTTCCAATTTTCGTGCATGCGTTCATGCCAAAAACTATAGGATATTGGTGTTCGAAAGCTACACTACCTGACAGATTAAGTGCAAACATCATTAATAAAAATGGGCAATACATGTATGTATAAATAAATGAGTGACCGTAATGTTTTTGCCAGATGAGAAAAATGCATGTGGATTAATAATCCATTTCAAATTTCTCTCAAAAGAAACCAGTTTAATCTTAAAAATTATGTTGATTATTCCGTAATTGACAACAGCAAAAAATAACTCACAAGAGGGCAGATAATGTATAAAATCCACCAGAACGGTCAAACTGGTAAAAATGTTAAAATATATTTCAACAAAGAAAAGAAATTTTATACAGAGATATGCATCATACTTCGGGCTTTTATCTTAAATATCGGACATTCTAAACTATGAAAGATTTTAATGAAAGACGAAGTACAAGCATATGTGGAAGGTTTAAATTGAGAAATATCGACTATAAATGACAGTAACCAAAATCACATTAGAAAAAATGCAACATTTCATTATGAATTCATTAACTTAAGATGTGAAGCGCAATACAGAAACAACAGACATCATAAATAATTTAATTAACTGTTTCACTATTATCTGCCAATCGCTCAAACTAACCAGGCTTTTGTTGGGAAGTTCTAATTGTCGTTGTTACCGTAGGTTTCGACATTGCTCCTAAAGGTTTTTGAGCGGCTCTGCCGCTACCTTGGACAATTTCGCCACCACGTGCAGCCAAAGCGTCATAAGGATGGCCATCATAATTGGCGTCGAAAAATCTTTTAAACCATTGAACAAATTCAAAATTATCCTGAAATTTTCCTTTCACAAGTCTTTCTATCGGTACTTCCTAAAAAATTATTTCAAAAAACGTACTTTATCAACATTATGTTTTTTGAACAATCCTTGAAGAACTTTAAAGTTATTGATATATTCATGCTCGAGCTTAGTGTTAAACTTTATTTTCTTAAAATTAAGGGTTCCTATATGAAATAAATTAAAATATTGCTAACCAGGAAATAGCATATCCACAAGTTGACAATATGCTGCACCTAAACAGTTTCAACAACAAAATGTTTACCTGAACACAGTTCTTCAATTTTTCCATAGTTAGAAGATATGCAACTATTAATCCATACTAGAATATCATTTCGGCTGAGATTATCTGTCATCTGATTTGTATTATAGACATTAGTAGCAGAAACAAGAGCCATCTCTAAAAAAAGGCAATCCGGTTTTAAGAAAAAAATAAATAAAATATAACAATATAAATACATTACCTAGGTGAAACTATGTAAGAAATTTTTCTATCAGAAAAACCTTATTAAAACAATATTAAAAATACATTTAAACAATAATGTTATTTACCGCCGATTTAGAAAAGAAGATAATTTTCAAAAGATAAAGTGAAGTTGAATAAGAGCTCATATCGAAATTGCGGCACTGGAAATTCCGCAATAATATTGTAAACGCCCCGGCTTCAAGTAAATGCCGTACGACGTTACAAACTCGGTTAAGGTGCTCTGAATAGAGATTAGTTACTGATATGGGGGCCCTTAAGAGGGCCTTGGCGGCGTTCGCGTAAGTTATATATATGTAAGTTGATGTTCTGTTCCTTGGGTGGACTCTGGTTGTGATTCCTGCTGTTGTTATCATGTGGACAACTTGGTTGAAGTTCTGCATTAATTGGCTCGTCTTGCTGGCTGAAGTGCAACACGGTGAGTCACGAATGTTGCCAATTGTTGGTGAAACAAATCAATATCCAGCGTAGGTATTGACAGCCGACAGCACGCACATGTGTAACACGAGGCAGAACGCAGATACGACCAACTGACTTGCATGGTAAATTACCGTGCTTAAATAGCATGCAATATGTGTACTTGCATACTATTGGTTAAACGTGGTTAAACGTGGTTAAACGGCAATTTTGCTTTTTTCTCATTGGTGCAACGTAAATAAATTTGAATTTAATTTACGCAATATGTCGGCGATTGATTTGTGTCGTTACAACACTTTCCTCTCTGAAAAAAAAGAAAAAAAATTCCTCTCTGCGAGGCTAGATAAGAAATGCATGACAGAGTTCGAACCAAGTTAAGCAAAAATATGATGAACCATAAGTGCTGGGCTTAAATATGCTTGTTGGTTGCTTCAACAATGATATGATGCCAGGTAACCACTAGGAATTGCTACACAAATTGTTAGCTCTAGTGGACGGTCATAGCACGTGAGGCAAAATAGAGCAGTGTAAGTTTTTGGAGCCGCAGCGTGAAGATTTCGAGGTAAATCGCCTCTGAATTTGCCAGGTTTAAGTTAAAAACCTAAGCAGGTTGGATCGTTGTCAATGTGTTTGTATACGACCAAAGGAGCTAGAGTGCTCGACGTTGTGGTCATGACATTTGTAGAGTGGTCTTTGTGCAATTGATAAAGTTGAGATATGCATTGAAAGTGGCCTGTACCATGATATGTAGCTGATCACTACTTAGTGTTGCTACACGAAAGCGTTAGCTCTAAGTAGCTGGTCATACCAAAATAGGCAGTGTAATGTCATGTGTGAGAAATACATTATAATGTAAAAATATATACATTAAAATCAAAGGTAACTGCATAAAAATATGTACACGAACATTGCCTCAGAGATGGCATAATACCAAAGAACTGTTCAAAAATGCTACACAATTGTTAGCTAAGAACAGCTGGTTATGCCACGTGAGACAAATACGAAAAATAACGTAAGGTTAAAAAATTTTATAGTTAATGTTAATGTTTTTAAAAAAATTAATTACGCGTTATACAAAGCAGGTTATTGAGATTGTGGGCAGACGGAGCCTGAGACGTGTGTAGAAGGTTGAACGCTCTCAGGATCAGGTGGTTCGATAAACGGTTTCAACCTGTCTATGCTTACTGATGTCGGTGTAGCGCCTTGCATAATGATGAAGTATTTGGGTTGTTTGAGCAAAATCGGGTAAGGAC